>JAQIWE010000096.1:0-32788 GCA_034698565.1 Campodea plusiochaeta
AGTATTAGATTTTACAGCATTATTGTATCACAAAAATTAATCTGTTAGAGGATATTATACCTATTTTATTGCCGAATAAATCGTGTAGTCTAAACAATTTTGTAATGACAGTTTACAAACGAACCAAAAACTATTTCTAACCACTGAGACTGGAAAATAATGGTGAATAATCCAAAAATAACATTTTTAATCTCAATCATGCATGAAATCCGCAATATTTCTGTCTGTGCTCTCAACCACAAAGAAAAAAAAGTCGTGCATGACTCTACTACTTCTTTCGGAAGTTTTGTAAATTTTATTTCATGTATCCATAATAAGTGATATGATCATACAATTCTCCTATATATTCATGTGTAGGCGTGGACCATTGTATTGAGAATATTGGGGGCAAGAACAGAAGTAAAGTAATAGGAAAGAAGGCGTATTTTATGAAGGGTGACTCTTAAGACAATGGAAAATGTTTCATTTGAAATTTTTCACAGGAGGGGGTTTCGTGTGGTATAAAAAATTGGTAGTGTATATATCGTCTATTGTTACAAATAGTTTGGTTCCAGCAGTGCTTCGACTTTGATGACCAATTGAGATAACTTCTGTGACGTTTATGTAACAGAGATAAAGTAAACATGGGAGTAAGGGTCAAAAGGGAGTTTAGTTCTTGCTTTCAAAACATCTAAAGTGTTTGTATGTTATTATGCTTATAATCTGGTCAATTGTAAAATGTAACATAATATTGCATAATAAAAATGACGTCGTTCTTTCTTGTAGTATAAATTCATACATACTACGCAGGCTATTGTAATATTTAGATATTTAAAGCTCATTGCCTAAACGATCTCAATTATACATATGTAATAAATTAAATATGATAATAAGTTTTAACTGTTCAAATCAAATTATCATTTCATCGTTTGTAATTCTTTGTTGTTAAATATTTGCCTGCATGGAGACGTGTTACAAGAATCAAATACGACATTGTTATTTTATTACAAGCTATAACCAATTAGTTTCATCTAAAACTTCCATCGGCTGTCGTTAATAAATTAAAAATAATAGGAATGAATCTAATAACTTTTACTTTTTAAATGACTACTAAAGAATATGTGATCATCTGTGCAGCAATAAAACGTGAAACAGGTATGAATCTCCATATCAATCAATTATACAAATCCATAAACCAAAACACTCCAAGCCATTCAACCAGTAACAAGTATTTTCCTTTAAGTCGCTGGAAATGAGACAAGTTTTTCTTATATAGTCATGAACAAAAAAGCTGCCTTATTATGTCACAATTTATGCAAAGATTATTCGTTACGAAGATTTTTTTTTCTTTGGGAGAAGTGAGTTCTAAAGTTACCATGAATATGTAAAGAGAAAATGAAACATTATAATGTCCGCTGATGACAATTGGGGATAAGAGTATCGTTTACAGTGTAATATGCTATTCTTGACATAATATTGTCAACACTTATTTCTTCAAGTAGATAAAATGTGTTAGAGAAAAGCGTTAAAGATCCTTTTGAAAATGATATCTTTTCTCTGAGATCTCATTGAAAGTTAAACAATGTGTTTTATAGTACATCGAACATTTTTTTGTTGTGCTTAAAGTTACAGATATATTAAAATTATTATAAATTTACGCTATGCAGTTTTTGGTGGTTCAGCCTTGCCTCACCCGATCGAAATTTGGTCATTTTATATTTTTAAAAAGAGGAAGAAAATATTTCAGATGCGATTGCTTCGCGATATTGTGATTGATAGGTTATTGGGTATTCTTAATCCTGATTGAATAGCATTCTAAACAAAGAAGGTTTATATACTGTATTTCAATATATTGTATTATAATAATTCCATAATTATTGATCTATCTTATTTATCCCTGAAAACGTATACTAAGACTAGAAGCATGTTTTTGATGCAGGTTCTTGCATACAACGATTACCACAAAGCAATAAAACGTAACTTTTAAAATCCTCTAAACATTTGTAAAATAATTTCTAATTTGGTGTAAATTACTGTTTATGAACGGAACAACGTTTCCATACAAATATACTTTAGCACCTTGTTTCAAACACAAACGGCAAAAAAAAGTCGATTCGTATTTCATTTCACGCGCCCGAAGGAAAGAAAATAAGGAAACCAACAAACATTTCATTATCACCCAAATTAATCGTCCATTTGAATTGCAACCGTAAAATTCGACACCTGTTTGATGCACAGTTCCAAATCTTTTTTTCCCTAATTGTGTCTAGCGGGTATAAAACATTACAAACGAGAAACAGTAGAAGCAAAGCACACCCTATTTCGTTGTATGATGAGCACTACCTCGTAAAAATATCTTTTCCACAGTAGGAAGTCTCCTTTCAACAAAACAATAAAATAGGTTCTTAAATGATATAAGAAGACGTTGTATCATTAAATCGTTCGTTTTTTCGCACTTGAAGTATTATCATATGACAGTGGTTTATTGTTGTTTAGGTGGCATTTAAAAGTTTTTGATTCACCGAGGGGTCTTATTTCCTTTCGCAGGATGAGGTTTTTACCTTCGTTTTTACGGTTATCAATTGTGTGAGTAGTCATTTCACGTGTCAAAGTGTTTTTATACTTGTTAGAAGGACATCAAAATAATGGCTTTCGATAATATGCGTAACGAGTTTCGAAGAAGAAGTAAATTGGTGTTAGTGATGATGTTTTCGAATTCTTTTCCATTTTTTCAAGCTCATGAGGACTTCTGTGTTTGCACCGTTATTTTATTTGAAAGATACTTATTTAGCACTAATGCAATTAGTTTTCCAGTTAATGTTTATTTCAATATTGAATAAGTTGTTGGAAATAAATAGATTGCTCGTAAGTAAATGAAAATACATTACATCTGCACTGCATGATAGTTTGGTATAACGTTGATACAATTCCTAAACCTAATCAGGGTTTCCATTTATTTTAAATGATTAAAATATATAGAGTTCTGGGTAAAGATAATTAACTTAGATATAAATTATTGTATGCTGTTGACCTAAATATAACTTTTTTATCCACTATACTTTTCGTGATTGCTTCAGAATAATTCGTGTACCACACCTTTCGAGAATTGGATTTACGAGAAATTTTATTGCTTTGTTAACTCTATACAAATGTATAACATTTTGTGATATTAGCTTACCTAACTTTGTAATAAAAAGTTCGGGGTGTACCTATATATATGACGATACACAAAAAGGGCCTCATGTATTTAGCTGGATAACACCCCTTTTATTTTTCATTAGGTCATAGAAACATTCCTTAATTTAAAATACCCTAAAAATACTGTCATCGCATAGAATCGTAAAACCCATCATAAACCACTAATCCCCTCAAAAAACACTAATCTAATTGAAATTTCCACCAACAAATATCCACAACCTACGACCTTAATATTCTTAAATCTCATTTAATTTCCCATCTCCACTCTAATGATCATTAAACTCTCATATCATCCCTCACACTAGGACCTCTCGTCATCACTCCAACCAAATGCACTTTTACCATTCTTCACATCATCCCCGTGGATTTGAGGACTCCCTACGGGAAAAAGTAGCATCAATATCTTTCTTTTCGATTCTTTCTTTCTCTTCGAAACTAATTGTTCCTCTATCCAATCCAGTCGGACGGGTCTTACTTTAAAATCAAGTTTCGATGAGACTGTTACTTATCACAGGTAGAGACTGCAATTGTTTTTATTGCAAGCCACAGAAGAAATCAAACCCTTCAATTTAAAGGATGATCGTATATATGGCGATGGGAATTGGAGGTTTTTTCTCTTCAAAATTGCTTATCAATTAAAATGGTTTATTTGCACGAAGTATTCGCTTTGGAATTTTATTGTTTCTTGGAAATATTGAACTGGTTATGAAGAAATTAATTCTATGATTCTTAGAAGAAGAGTTATTGATGTGTGTAATTATTATTGATTGCTTATACATTAATGTGATTGGGGTGGAAAGTGATAGCTACTAGTGACATGCAAACAAAATATTACGCATTGTTTTAAATTAATTCGTTCGTATTACTATAACATTGATTATAATATTATGCTGTAAATTGTTGTGTTAATCATGCAATTTCTTTACGATTACGCTATTGTGGGAAAGTGATAATTGAATTATCTTTCTTCCTTTGTTTTCAATAAAGTGATGAGTTATGTGTCACGGAAGTCTCCGCGTAAATTATATTTTACATTTTGACGGATGATATAGGAAATCTCGATTAATTTAATCACTATTAAGTTTTATAAATAAGGTGTTAGTCATTTAAAATGATTCTGGTTCTTCTCCCTGGTCAATGTGGGTGTTCCATCGCACTCCTGTATTATGCTTAAGTAGAAACTTCAAAAAAAAAAAAAAAAAATTTGTAGATAAATCCTAAAATAATTATAATTTCTTTTCTTAAACATTACAGAATAAAGAACCATCTAAATATATTCTCGTTATCAGCAACAAAGAAATGTGTCTATTGTTTCAAGCAATCGAAACATAAAACAATAATAACCACATAGAATAGGCATTAGGTAATATTTGATGTTAAAAATAGATTTCCCATGTGATACTTCCAGGATCATTTTACATTGCTACTCAACATCAGCAAGCAGCAGCAGGTCTTATCAATTTATCTTTACTTTGTAGGTCTATTAGTAAAATGCTTCCACGAGAGCTGATTTTCAATAAGCAAAGGGGTTCCCATCATTGATCATTTTCGACACATTATTGATTTGTCTGGAAGTTATCAATAACCAGCAGTCGATTAAATACTCAATAATTAATCGGAACTTGTTTCTATACGCTGGAGGGTTAGATGTTTATATCATCTCTGCATATATGATTTAGACTAATTGTTTCTAACTTAGCTCATCATATACCTTTCAAATTCATCCGTCACAACGGGAGTTTCAAATACCAAGGATGACCAAAGGAACTTTATTGTGCTGTCAAGATCTTTAGTTTAATGATGAGGAGATGGATTGATTTTGGAGTTGGAGGATTTAACAATGAACTACTGCTATTCAGTATTTAATTTTCTTTATATAGACTACTGATTTATTACTAGTGATGTTTGACTATGGTAGTATCAATCTATAAGATAATTTCCTGAATTAACTTAAGAAATATCTTTCAACTCTTATAAGAAGTAGTATATAAGTGTTTCCAAAATCTTACGGACCCAAATCGATTAACCCATCAAGGGTGTTTCGGACATTCCAAAAATTAATAATCCTTTGTTGACTTCTTTGTTTTCTTTGACCAGCCTACGAATTGTATAGAAAATATACAATTTGAACCACCCAAGCAAGTGGTCAACAATGGGTTTACGCGTCAAAATAGTTTGAAGACATAACCAGTTTGAGTCCGTAAGATTTTTGAAGGACTTATATAATTTTCTTTATGTAGACTACTGATTTAATGGTGATTTTTTAACAATGGTAGTATCAATCTATAACTAGTGTAAGATCATTTTCTGAATGACTTTAAATCGATCCAAGACAAGAAATACATCTTCAAACTTTTAGCGAGGAAATAATTTTTGGCGCAATTATTTCCGTATAATTGAAGTAGTCCCATCTGATCTTTATAATGGCTGAATAAGAATGATATGTGAAACCTGTATTATATAGAGAATTGAATGAGTGAATGAGTATGGATGGAAGTGTGTGAACGGAGAGTTTAATGAATGAAACAGGAAGTAATGATATTCTACAAGTGCTTTTATATGAGACACGTGACGATCCAGGATCCACTCAAGCACTCTGATAGATTCATTTTCAGCAGTAAAATGTAATACTGTTATAACTGTTTACATACACTTCTTCGGTGAAATTTAAAAATTATTTTGATTGTTTCTAATACTATTGCAGCATAACTACATAATAATATTTAAATGATTTTTTTTAAACTGTGATTTCAAATAAATTACTGAAGTAGAGATGAACAGATAATAATTTTTAAACTAAGTATAATAGATTAAATGTAATATTATATCAAAGGTTAATTTGCTTTACAATATTTTATTTTCGGTACTTCCCTGTCCTTGTCCAATTTTCTGTATATTCGATAAGCTAAGGTATTTATTTCCTTCTGATCCGATAATGAAGACGGACGACCGAAAGGACAATTTCTACCACAGTCGGAAAACAGCACAGAAACAAACAATCCAATAAATAATAGAGCAATCTTTCATAGATCACACATAAAGACAAAAGTGTGCAATAATGTTAATTTGTTTATCCATCCCTGTAGTATATCTTTTGACATCACCTTTGAATGGTTTGGGAGGATGAAGACCCCCCTTAGAGTGAAGTAAAAAAGTAGTAGGGGGAGGTCAGACTAGATGCGCTGATAGCATTGTTTCATTGCCGGTCTATAGAGAAAGTCACACAGAGCTTATACTATATCTATACCATGAGGTATATACAAAGACCTGATTTTAGCTACAATTTACTACATTCACGATGCCTATGTACCGTACAACATACAAAATGATATTTCAGTTTTTCGATCACTTTTCATTGTCTAAAGTAAATCGTTTACGGTCGACCACACATGACATTTGACATTGAGAAAAATTATGAAAAGCATTGTCTCATCGTTCTTCTATTTTAATTTTCAATGTCAATTTTTCAGTTTCTGAAAATATGCTCTGGATTATCTGAAAATTAATTAATCCTAAAGGTGTAATTCCATTAATTTGTTTGCTTGATACCATTCCATTTTTCCTTTTTCTAACTATATATAGTTTAATATCAAATACTATAAATTTCATAGCATTTGATATTAAAACCAAAATTTCATTGATTTCGTTTCAAGATTCTGTTTGTCAGAAGCTTTGATGAAAAATATTTTGTAAGAGTCAATTAAAACTGAATTTTATTGTTCAGAAATCCATTAATTTGACAATTTCATATCCAAGATAAAAATCATGAGACTATTTTAGAAATAATATTTTTCTAAATATAAAAAAATAATTCATTTATGTTGTGGATCGAATGACTGCTTCACATAAGTAATAAAATAAGAAATTTTTATATAGCAGAATATTTATAACGAAAAAGTAGGAAGCACACCCAAACATGTGCTGAACCAATTATGGAGTTTCGGGCGGATCATTCCTGAAGTGCGGTAGATTTTGTGTTGTCAGTAGGGGGTTTACCCACCATCATTTTAGTAGGTTCTATAAGAATGATATCACGTAGAGAAGGTCGACATAGTAGCTGAATAGTAACCACCTTATAGCTTCTAATTATACCCGCAATTTAAGAAACAATGTAGAGCACAACTTTACAAATGGGCTTCTTATTGCTTTTGCTCGAATTCATTACCCAAATGCGCTGCTGTAGGTAATAATAATACATATTCAAGAAAGCTCTATACTCAAACAGTATAATATAGAATTATTCCGTAAATTTTCAAGTTTATTGTAAACTCATTTTCAAACGTGTTACAAAATATAAAAGTTAAAGGTAAATAAAAACAAACAGAAAACATACAAAATTAAGTTAGGATTTTCAAATTGAATCAATAAGCAGCTTCTCCCAGTGTGTCTGAGTATAGAGCCTTCTTGAATGTGAATTATCAACAATAGCAGGCTATGGGCTTCCACGATTTAATAATAATAATAATATTTTATTGTTTAAACGGAAAATATTTCCAATTGCATAAACAATTTTACACTGTTATTAATTACAATAAATTTCATACAATACAATAAGATATAAACTATGGATGTACGTGTATATAATACATTATTAGATTTGGAAACTGTCCGGATTTTTTGGTAATTAGTAATATAAATTGATGTTAGTTTGAAAATATTTACACAGTCAAATAATTTAATGAGTTTCATTGCAAATGCAGTTTTTACTGTATAGTTTTACCAGTAAAAATTCTAAAAATGACTTCAACATAAAGTATTATCAGTGCTAACTACAATCCTTGTAACAATATATATCCGAAGAGAGGAATATTGGAAAGTATGGATGTTTTCTTACTTTGTATTAAAATTTGAAGTATTTGCACATGATAGTTTTGTCACAAAACAATTGTAAAAACACACACTTCTATCAAAAAATGACTTGGATGAGATTTTGTAGTATCAGGCACTACGGACTGATTAATGTTTTGTGTGCTTTACTGCTTGGAAAGTGAATGCAAATGGGTAGGATATGTACCGACTTCCGACTATCATTTCCCGCATCTATAACGAACGTAGGAATTATCCGATTCTTGTTTCATTTGTTAATTGTTTCTGAAGGTTTAAATGGCTCATCATGTGACACTGTTTTCGAGAAACAGCAGATCTGTGTGTAACTAAAGAAAAGGGGGGGGGGCATTACTACAGCATGTAATATCTCGAAGTATGATCTGGTTATAGAAAAACTTGCATTCGCGCAGAATGCATAGTTATAACATTATGTAGTTTACGAAACATACCACTTTCCACAAAGGTGAGAACACCATGTTGATATATTGGCTAAAATTGGGTGTATAAATCTGACACCTTTTTATACAAAAAAAACGAAACTTCTATAAATGTGACGAAAGAGTTATCTGTGAAAATCCCAACCAGATTCTCACGATTAATTCCCTCTTGTGTAATGATTCAACCTACCCTGGTGGTGCTTATACTTTACCGGTCAAAATTGTTCTACTTTTAATCTTTAGTTTTTACATCACGACTTAATGATTCATGAAGGCGATATTTAGCGACGTAATAACTCCAACGTTTAACATACATCTTGGGAGATAAAATATTGAAAATTTTATTTTCCCTTTCTCCCATTCCTTCTGTCAAAATGAAAGATTATGTTTGGGTTTATCTGTCTTCTATTGCAGGACTTCTCAATAATGGTGAGTTAAAAAGCAAAGAATGTCGATTTAGTGAGTGATAACACTACCAACTTATGAGAGATGCTATTTTAATTGGTTTGGGAAAGAAACATCTCGGGAATTAAAGTTCGTAATGTATATTTCTTATAAATTGTTATGTGCAGAAGCAGATTTTCAAATTGAGTGGGATTTAAATATTAAAGAGAACGGAAATAATTTGTTAAACTGCTCTCGTCAATAGTATAACACTAAAGATATAAACTTTTTTTTATCAACTTTTAGGTAAGCCGAGCTTCAAAATTCAAACACTGCAGATAACTATTATTAAGTTCGGCACACTGAATTGGTTTATTATCTGTTTCTTTCCGTTCATTCATTCGTTTTTTTTTTTTTTTTTTAAATTTTGATCCATCTTAGAGTGTTTTCATAAATATTAGCAAATGAATGACTCGAGATTCATTTAATCTCTTTTTAGTAATTTGAACCTTGCAAATATTATTGAAGAAATTTGAATTATGAAACGACTTAAACCTTTCTGTATTTCTTTAATGTTCTTACCGTACTATATATAAAAACAAATTATCTGCTGAAGATGTTAAAAGGGTTAAATCCGTGAAAATGAAAAACAGCGATATAAGGAACTTTGTAATTTTATAGACATTAGAGTAATTAATTTAAAAAATCGTAACTTGTTTCCAGTGCATCCTTATTTCAATATTTTGAACATAATATATTAGCTTGTTCTAAAATCTAAATATTTCTCTACTATATCATTATCATGGTTAATTATAATAAAAATTGAAGAATATTGCTCTGGATAATTAAAAAACAGATAATCAAAATATTAAACAAAGCCACTATGATTCACAAACTTTAAAATAAAAACTCAATTTACGACCAAAATAATGTTCCTAACTACTTTAATTACACTTCAAATAACCTTTTTACGCACAACATCACACAAAATTAATTTGATAGTCCAATCTAGACCAATATCTCAAATCAGAAATCCAATCTCAATTTCATTGACTAGTGGAACAGTAACAAAAAAGTCCCAAGCCGAATCGTAATTTATTAATCTCCCTATTATCTGAAAAAATGTATGCACATCATTGGTCCATAAGATCCTTTGAGCTGTATTCCTCTGGCGGTTTTTTTCCAGTAGCCTCGCTGCAAGGTCCGGATTCCATTTCACCCCCCGAAATGGATGGAGAAGGGGGTTGGACCGGTTTAGAAAAATACTACAGTGGGAGGGGTTCACCTATAGTACCCTTAGATTGGGTTGCTCAAACTTAATAGCTCATACTTTCCTCAGATTTTCTCGTCGCTCTACTACTTTTATATTCTTTTTATTTTTATTATATAGTTTGATATTTTTTTTTCTCCCAGATATGCATTAGCATGTTGTTGCAACTATGTCTTTTTACTGGAAGAAATGACCTTATACAGAGGTTAGATTATGTATCATAAAAAGCGATATCACACCTTCATTTTTTTACGAACGCCGAACGCATTTTTATGAATTTTCTGTCAAAGAAATTAAAATAGAATGATGATTGCGACCGTGTTTTTTGTACGTTTCATTCCAGAGAAAAGAGTGAATACCTGCGACGCGATAAAATAAAAGATAAAATCTGACAAGTGGGAGATAAAATTTTCTAATCTATCAGAGAAGTCCAATCTGACAGTATCGCGAAGCCGTCTAATTTGTCAATTACTACCCATTAAATTAAAAAGTGTTTATTTACTTAAGCATGTAAGAATCATTTTTGTTTGCAAAGGAAATTGGCAGAGTTTATGGTTGATTGTTATCTATGCACGAACTAAGTATTTTATGAAGGTGAAAGAGTCATTAAAATTGTTTCTAGTTGCTCCACAGTTCCAGTGGGAAAGCCTCAAGTGGGCTTTGGGAGACTTCCATGCTAATTGGTCATTTGATTAAATATCAAATGAACTTTTCCTTTTGCCTAAAGATGGAAATAAAACGAACATGTGGATGGACAATGAAATAGGTTTAAACATCTGAAATACCGTTAACATTTCGAGGTATTGCATCAAACGAATTGAAAATATTCCACCCAATTAAAGTTACGTTTGAGGAACGGAGATTTTTTTTTTTGAAAATTCAGAAAAAAATGTATTTTTATTTGTAGCTAAAAGCAGCTCGATTAAAATACATAGAATGGATCTTAATTATATCGACAGAGGCTTAGATTATTACTGATTTCGTTTCTTTTGATGTCCATTAAACGTGTAGTTTTTTTCACCGGGAAGTCCCGATTTCCAACACACAAGTCCATTTTCACTTTCTTTGTTCTCTATTGTACTCGATTCTCAGGGGACTTTTAATCTGTGTTGGAAATCGGGACTTCGCGCTGAAAAATAGTGGGACTTTAAGCCATAGTTAAACATTCTATTCCAAAAATATTTGGCATTAAGGAATATCTTGTATTACTTTCTTTCAAAATATTGGCCATTTTATTCCGTAATTTTATATTTTTCATAACATTGCACATAACCATATCGTGTTTTTTTTTTCTCGAAAAATCAATTCAGTAAGATAATATTTCGCTCAGGAAGACTACATTTAAATTAAAACCCGTTAAAATTTTGAAAGAAAACAAATAAATGAACACCACCTACTGACAATTTGTGTGTGTTTACCACTCTAAATGACTTTCCTAGTCTAATTTATTTCCCGCGAGCATTCAATATCTGAAACAAAAATAATGGAACAGTTATCTCTTAACAGTTCCCATAACTTTAAAAGACATTACCTTTACGTGAAAGGAAACAACATTAGTTAATTCCTTCAGTTTTATTGACAGCCTTGCACAAAAAAAACTGAAGATATACATAATAAGGAATAAAGAGGAAAGACTATACTATCTCCCCAAAGTGTCAAGATTATCATTAAAAAAACTTGTTCCTTGTAGTAAACTGCCATAGTGTTACATTATGGTGCCTTATCATTTTTTTGTGTCCGGTATGTCTTATGTTGTAATAAATTATATAATTTAGTAAATGGGAAGTATTTATTGTTCAAAATGTGTATTGTGTATTCAACAAAAAGCGTGATTAGGATTTTTCTATTGTTGTGGAAGAAGTAGCCAATATTATGAGATACATATTTCATACTGTGAAACCAGTTTTTCAGCATAATCGAATATTTCTCGAAGAAATGTTGCTTTATTGTCAATATTTGCTGGAAACAAAAAGTTTTATGAACACTAAAATTGTTAACAGTACTCATTAAATAATCTAGTGGAATAGTTGACCGTTTTATAAACCGAACTGCGCTGATATTAATTCCCTTTTCAAACGCTTTCTTCAGCGGTTTGTCACGATTTTATGATTTTTTCATGCCGAAGAAAATTGTTTCATGTTTTAAAAACATGCGATTATTGATGAATATTTGCAGTAGAAAAACAACTATTTCAGTTGAAGAAAAAATTAATTGATGGTAATATTCCTAAAATACGAGTATCGTCCATCTGCCTTTCGAGTTCACGAATAATAAAAATAAAATTGTTTACTTTTCATATTCCAAGGGTCACTGATTTCTGATGTGTAGCCTCGTCGGAAGTTAATCTGTCCGTTGATGATTTCAAAGGGTTTTATTGAGAATGTTTATTTAATTACTATTCAAAGTGCAGTTATGTCGAGATAAAATATGTTTAATGCTGTTAATTTCAAATAAAATCATTGGCACTTGTTTACTGAAGCAGTAACTTTAATTAACTTTAACTTTTTGTCATGATATCTCAGGATTTATCTGGTAAAATTACGACATTGCGAATGAAATCTGAACTAATCAAACCTACTCTGACCAATAAGCACCCTAGATACCCGGGCTTTAAAAAGTTCATTATATTTCAGAATAACTGAGCGACATCAAATATACTTATTCTCTCGAATCGATAATGAATTATATCCATTGCAAATCCACAATGAAAATACAGAATATTGTCAATATTTCAGCAAAGATCCCTAAACGGTTAAATTAAAGAATTCGACAATCATCATTCTCCAACATCCCTTTAACCCTGTATAATTCATTTGATCCAACATCCCCATTACCTGTATAATTCATTTGATCTAATGAAGTACCAAACAACACCGACCAAGTGACCTCTAAAGCAGTAAATAAGTCATAAAAATGGCACCCAATGCAACAAAACCATCAGCACAAAAAACATTCTATATATAACCTTTGTTGAAGTTGTTAGCGCTCAGTGGTTTCTTTTTTTTCTATTCTCTTTTTTTCTTCTATCAATTCTTTCATGGGAGGTCCTTTACTATACCTTCTTGATTCTCTCCACCCCCATTTTTCTCTCTCCTCTCTCTCTCTCTCTCCTCCTCAACCCCCTTTTTTCTGTGGTTGTCATCTGAGGTGACACTTCTGCCTTCTCAAAGATATGGTGGGGTGGGTAACTCTAATGAGACAACCTCCTTATTCTTTCACTTTGCTGAGTCAGGTTCATGCCTTTTGAGTCGTTCCTAAGTTCGACAAAGTAGCATTTTTATCCCATGCTAAATTGCTTTGGAATTCGAGGAAAACTTACTGCATATTTGGTTCTAATGAATAGGAAGAAGTCACACTCAGGTGGCTTGTAGTTTTCTTTCAGTTTCTTGGATTTTTCTTATTGTTCTCTACAGATTCTCATGTGGCTGGTGTGGAAAATAGTGGAGGAATTGACGTTCTGGGAAATTGTTGAAATATTTTTCATGTATCATCTCGATGATGAAATTCGGCGGTGCAGAATGATGAATTGTTTTCAGTGTGACGAGAAATTGGCAGTTTTCATTGTCCTCGCTAACATAATGTTTAAACTATTTTTGACGTATAGAAATCAATGAGAAGTTTCTATGTTCTAGATATGCTATTAGGACACTTATCAGTGTCTATAACTGAATCGAAAGACAGGGTCATCCTCGTCTTCAATAGCAATAGTAAATACGTTAAAAAATATACTTCACTCTTTATATTGATAAATAGATGTTTGTGACTATTAGAAAAATAAAGAGTATGTAACAATATTGAGGATTATCAACGATAGAAATGTCAACTCTATTATTTGACACATCAAATTTCCATAATTGTTTGAGATGGATCATATACATATAATATGTATACAAAATCATTTATAAAAAAATGTAGAAGTCTGTTTACTTTTATCAAAAAAGTTACAAAATGTTGAGAAAGAAACGTTTCTGTTGTAAGCTTTTATTGATCCTTCAGAAGTCACTTTGTCTCACAATAATTACTTATTTACAGCTATCAGAAAATTATTACAAACGTTTAAAAACTTTATCATGTCTAATATCTCTGGTGAAATTCGGAAATAATATCAATTTTGAAATTCATATACAAGCTTAGCACAATAAAAGTGAAAGAAATCATGATGAAAATTTCATTTTTATTAGGGTATTATAATAATGGGGAAGCGACCGTATATATAAATGATGCAGACTCGATCCTTTTAAGATAAGAATGGGAAATTAATTTTGAGAAAATTGATGACCGCCACGAAGATATTTTGAGACCTGTGGAGAAGCCCTGATAAGATACCAATCAAGACATTTATAATGGTTTGTTGCTTTCAAACAAAGAGTCTATAGAAGTTCCTTCAAGTAATTAATATTTGTGCTGCCAGAAATTGCAATTGAACTGCTAATTTTAGTTTGATTGAGAAGCAGATTTTTGTATCAGTGATTATTAGTTAACATTCATTGCTCTGTAGTTGTTCTAATCATGTAAATGAGTTTAGTTAACATGAACGTTGATGCGCTGTCATGCTGCTATACGGTGAATCTTTACATTGTGTTTCACAAATTATGTTTTAAACCAAATATGATTGAATACTATTTTGTAAAGAAAGTGTTAAAAATAATTATTAAAGAATGATCACTGGTGATTTTAATAACAAAATAATTCATTTATAATTGTTTATGTTTGACGAGCTTTCGCTTTCGCTAATATATCACGACGACAATGACATTATATAGCATTAGCATACAAGACATCCTTTTTAATACACGGTGGTTTCAAACTAG
Organism: Campodea plusiochaeta; assembly: GCA_034698565.1. Taxonomy (NCBI): domain Eukaryota; kingdom Metazoa; phylum Arthropoda; class Diplura; order Rhabdura; family Campodeidae; genus Campodea; species Campodea plusiochaeta. Next base: position 14,907 of record JAQIWE010000096.1, read on the forward strand.
AATATCTGACACAATATTTACACTACAGACATGGTTCTACTGCCAAATTAAAGCTCTTGCTATTGTTTTGTGGGTCTAGGTGGCACCACTTTGCCACCATGGCCCATATTGTAAAAAGTTTCAAAAATAAAAGTTGTAAAGGGAAGAAATGAGGTTTAAAGTGTTTTCAACAATTAGAACATAGTTAAATTTTACTTTTTAAGTGGAAGGTGGAAAGTGGTGATCATCTTGATACAACACACAACTCAATAGCTTCAGTCACTTTTAAATTATTGATTTAATCCAATTTTGAGGGACTCATCCCAGGCAGCCATTAACATGATGTGCTTCAATATTGCAATTGTTTCTGACAATAATTAACGAAATTTGATTGTTGTTGTATTATTATTTATTCATTCTGAGGCAAAAAAAGTCAGGAAACAGCAAAAACACGCTCTGTAACATTGTATAATTTTTTTTTTTTTTTTCCTTTTCTCTGCAACTTTTATTTCGGACTATTTTTACAAAATGAATCATTTAACGTATTTTACAATGTCTGTAGTGTAAATATTCGGTTCAAATACTTTCGGACCACCCTGTATAAATTTTTTTAGTGGAGTAGCGAAATATTTCAGTTTTCGTTAGTATCCTCGCAAACATTTATATCCCAAGTTACTGTAACTAAATGTTCAACAAGAACAAACTCAATTTAGGACGAAATAATTTTGCCAGAAACTACGGTAGTTACCAATGAACGATCTATCACACATATTTTTTCTATCAGTTTCAGTGTCACTAACCCCACTAAATTGTAACATGACCCTTCCTATTAAGCAATAATTTACCATTACACGTAGATATTTAACTATAAGAAATTTATAGCTTCATTTTTTAATTTTCTCCTTGTATAAGAATCTCTTCTGTATTGTAAAAAATGGCAAATATATATCTTAACGGCAGCAGGGTTATCGTTTTCATCCGGTTTTAATGACGAATAACATACAACAAAATGAAAGCTTTATACCTTTAAAATATATTTCCTAAGGTTCAAAAGCGCATTAAGAAATTCCACGCTGCAGATAATAAAGTACTGCAGAAGCATTTTTCGATGTATTACTTGAAGGAGCTATTAAAGATGAATGGCGAATTCTTTTACCCACACTTTGCTTCCTGAATACTGAAAATTTGAAGTAAGATTTTGTTTTGTTGTTGTAATATTTTACAAGGAATTAAACATTGTATATCATAAATATACTGCTGGTTGAACAAAGGAACAGTTGTTTTATGGTTTTGGATGATATTCAAATGTGACTGGTAATAAATATAAGGTATCTAATGCTTGGTATAAGAAGCAAGTATATATTTTACCGGAAATATTATTTAACGCCGTTCAATTTTTTTTAACTGAACCAATCTTGCTCGTTGAGATTTATTTATTTATTTATTCATCTACATAACAATAGATATTGATCCAATTACAATTATGTGCGGAATATGACATCAGGCGTATAACAGAAGCAGTGAAATAAAATAAATTCTGCTAAACAATAAGACAATATCAAGTAACAAACAATTACATAATTATTTACAAGAATAAAAGTTTACAAAATTTTCTTTATATTTTCCATTACTAAGGACAAAAATTGTCGTAGTGTAAAGTTTAGTGCTTCTGGTATATTTTCTTTACTGACTCTATATATGAAGTACTTCAGATTTTCTCATTACGCAGGGGCTGCGCTGAAGTATAGTCTTTTCCTTTGATATAAGAAAGGGCAGTGCAGATCGGAGTCGACTGCCAAGAATTTTCAATTTTGTTAAGCTATAAAGAGAAGGTACTTGAATTTTTATATTAAAAATTTTGTAGAAAATTTTTTATAATTCACAATTCAGTACAGTGTAAAACGTGAATAGATTTAATATCTATATGCTTATATGGTTACAGACTTTCTTACGAATTACTACTTCATCAATATAGTTTTTTTCGCCGACATCATTGCAATAACTGAGTGCTCCAATAATATTTAAAGTATTTTAAATTCTTGTAAGATTTGAAAGTTCTATTAAAGAGACACTAAAAATTCCCCTAATTCTAAACAAAATCATGAATATTTAGAATTATCTCAGAAGTAGAAATCATTTTTCATTTTGTGAAGTCGATAGAATAATGTAAAGAAGTCCTTAGAGTTTAAAAAATTCACAATTTCTTTACATTATTCTCAAATATATCTTTTTATTATTTTGTTACTTCTCTCAATTATCATTCCCATCAATTTCGAAACTTGTACCGATTTGTACAGTTGACTATATCTTGTAGCTTGCTTCTTTACAAAGACAAAACATTATGGAGAACATTGTTTAGTTGTTTCGGTAAATGTCGAAGACAAAGCGATTCTCATTTTATATACTACAATATTGTTTTCTGTGAGATAAAAAAAAGTTTTCTACATGACATAATCTGATGTTGTGAAGAATCAGCATCACACGAATGTATTATCTGAGATGAAAAGGGGTGCGAAAGTTTCTGCCAAAAGTGAAGCATCGCTAATACTGTTACCAAAAGAGCCGATTGTTTTCATGTGAATCTTTAGAATGACTTGTAATATTATCAAGATAAAAATAAAGTAGCATAGAAGAATATGCTCATTTTTTATACCTATAAACTTGCGAATAACTTTGTTGCCGATCTATCAAAGAATTTGAAATTCATGTTCTGAATATCCCAAACTTGATAACAATAGTTTTCACAAGAGCGAAGCATCACAATGAAAAAACAAAAACAAATTGCTTTCAGGATTAAAATTATTAATTAACTATTTACACGGAAGTCACAAAATAATAAAATAATAAAACGTTGACTATATAACTCCTGAAAAGCTGCCACAATAAAAAATAAATACCAATTCAACTATAAAAATAAAAAGATTTTCACACCTTTTGATGATGATAAAACCCTCTCTAGGAATTTGTTCGTGTACCAAATAAAAATCCTAACTACCATTCCAGCAACCTCTCCTCTAACAACAATGGTGGGAATTTCAAATTCAACGGATGACTGAATGATTGTCGGGAAAAGAAAATAATAAAAAAGTACGTTCCAATCGTTCTGACATGAAAGAAAATCCAGATCCGTGTTGATGTTGTAATTATGAAAATAACGATGACACTGTTGAAATTAAAAACACGTGGTATGGTCACAAAGTCAGATACTTGAAGGTCGGTGATGGCTCGAAACTTTTTTTTTCTTTCTTCACTGTCCTTTCCAAGTTTTTTCTTTTCTTTTGTCCATTGGATGTCTTTTGTCTGTCGCTGCGCTAATGGGACTTATTTCGTCTCTTCTCTTTCTTTCTTTGCTTTTTATGGTGTTTTTTGTAAACATTTTTTTCTTTGAGCGAATAAAAGATATGAAAAGTAAATAATTTAATTGCTTTCATCATCGTTTATGGTAATGTGGTGGAGTGGAATGGATGATGTTTACTTTCGCGAAATCTTTTTTTTTTTCGCAGAGTGGTTTATCGCTGTCTCTCGAAGTACACAATTTACATACAACATCTGATGGTTTAGAAGTTTATATATTCTGTCAAATTATTCTACAACAAAACATGAATTTATTGGAGCAAATATTGGAAAATTACTCATTGATTTACTCAAACTATATTCAAATCACTTGAAAATCATATAGTCGGAAGAGTTAAATAACTCTTCCGACGATATGATTTTCAAGTGATTTGAATATAGTTGCTAATATATAGGGTCGTAAGCTATGTACCTATGACGTGAAATAAGAACGATGGAAAAAATAATAAATATTTGGGTTCTTCTCGTTTGTATGTTAGATAAGAAGTTACCTTCACTATTAATAATTATGACTCAATCATTTATTAGATTATTGTAGTATGAATGAGACTTGGGAACATTCAAATACGATAAAATAATAAACAATATCAAAATTATCTCGTTTAGGTTATTCTTTGTTTTTTAAACTATCACATTATTAGTACGTATATTAAAATAAATATAATATTTGTAACTGAAGTAATATGAGGTAAGTTAATTATAATATACAACATCATCAGTCAGCACTGAAAAAGTTCTATATAAATGTGCCCATCATTGATGAAGAAGTTCTTATTCGTGGGGCAGCAGTAGAGTTCTAAAGCATGATCTCTCCAATATTTCTTTCTCTAAATGTATAGCAACTCGCCGCCAATTAAGGTCCAAACTTTGGAATGCGCACACTCTTCAAGAATGTCCCTAAAAGAATCCCAATCTCGCATTAGGAAAAGGGACAATTTCTTGTCACACAAAATGACAAGTGGAGTCCAACGAATTTTTCAAGTCTCTTTTTTATAGTATATGAGGAGAAAAAAAACTGGTATAAAAACGAGATGAAGGATTATATATGACTTGCTTTTGAAAATGTGCTAGTCATGGCAAACAAAATTTTTCCCTTGCATCGCAACTATTTTACAGATTTTTAATGTGCTAAAGAATTTATGAATGGACCGGAATTTATTAATAGTTTATAATTAATGAGTATAATTTGAAGTGAATAGAACAGAAAAGACCTTTTTGAGAAATGGTCATTGAAAAAAGAGTCTTTTTATTTGATTTATTTATTTGAAAACTCCTTTTCATGTTACAATGGCGTTCTTAGAACTGCAATACTAATATGTGTTAGAGCTGTTAGTTGTATACTCCGAGGGGTAAACCACTTTTCAAAAATTTGTACACCGTTGTTCGGTGTTCAGTGCATTGATGTTCATAGGTGTTCATTGATGTTCATCGATGTTCAAGCGGTGTTCATCGATTTTCAATGGTTTTCATCGGTGTTCAGTGGTTTTAATCGGTGTTCAAGACATGTGTACACCGCTGTTCATGAGTGGCTCACCCCTCGTCATACTCCTCATAACTTTACTATGGATAATTCTTCTCCTCTTACAATAAATATAATTTATGACTCTCTTCTTATATTTGCATATATCTATTCCTTTGAACGCTTACGACTTGTTTATAGATTATTTTGAAAGAAAGTAACTTCTTGGTATAATGTATCAAACAATTATTTACAGTCTGTGTCAAATCGCATTAATCAGAGCTGATACATCGGACGTTGCATAACCAACTATAAATAATAATTTTACTGGCTCATTAAAATGTTTACTTTGAATTTATATTAAATTACCTAATTGTGTTTATTTATGATTTAACATGGTAATGCATTAGATTTCAAGTTCACATGGACAACACATTTCAATGATAAATGAAGGTGACCTATGAATGTAATTTAAAACCACGCATAACGTAATTATGTTGTATGTTAATAATTCATATCAAAATTATGGATTATATGTTTTATGTTTTTAAATATCGTGCGAGTAATGGTGTATTTCGACTTTGCTGATTCCTGGATTGATTCTGTTTTAGAATAACGCATTAAAACTATAAACGTTCTACAAACAAATTTCAGAATGTTTTACGGAACCTGTTTTTTGTCATTTACCAACAGAAACACGTTTATAATGTTCATTTTGTCCAATCAGATGAGAAGAATTAAAACTTCTAATTTATTGTAATTAATATAATTTTAATTATAACATTATTATACAGAAGCAATAAAAATTACTCTTCCATGTGAAAATACATAATAAATATTTTAATTTTCTTTTGACATAGAAGCATTAAATGGTATTTTAAAATGTACTTTGATGGAATTTTAAGTGCGTGTTATGGTTTGAAAGTCACATTCCGAAGATGTCTGTCATGTCGGTTCCCCGAAAAATTCTTGAAGACATTAGCAGTGTGACAGTGTCCCTTTTTGAATAATAGTTAATACATCTCGTGTTAATTAATATTTCTGTATTTCATTTGGATTAGTGTGTTTTAGTGTTAATATTTTTGAACTGCTTCTGTCAACTTCAGTTCTAGGGATGAACTTCACACTCGTTTCATCTATGTTTCAGATTTTATTCAATTTCATCTCAGTATTTCTTAAACATTAGTTCAAATAGCTTTACGTGGTAGGAAATTAATTGTTAGTTGATGTTGTGATACTACAAAATCAATTATGGTTATGCTGTAAAAGCATCATGTAATTGTCAGATATATTAACAGACAAGTTTTTATATTTTTTTATTTTCCAAGTCTTGCTATCGCTAAAGAGAAATGAGGTAAAATGTCATCGGTCAACATCTCAACAATGAGATCACAATCCACTTCTTGATTGTGCTATTTTATTTAAATTTCCCAAACACTGACAATTTTCGCCTTTATATACGTATACTTATAATAAATAGATTAATATAACAACGCTAAAGAATATCATTTCGGTTACTGCAGCAACAATTTCCAAGCATATAAAACACCTAACAAGTTCTACCATTGGAATCCTCTCTTTAACATTTGAATAAATCATTTTTCTTTCCTGTTTTCTACTTCCTTCCTGTCTGGAAGAATCTTTTCTTTTCTATTGGACATTTTTCATTCTATTAACACCTTGTTAATCGTCTCAAGTATTGTTTACAAATATATCCGAAGGGCTATTTATTGCTGATTGTGTTTCGAGATAACTGAACTAGATTGCTGAATACATTACAATACGAAGACAAATTTACATTTCGAAACTCGTTTTCCTGATCACTGAGAATAGATACATCTGGTCAAGAACCAATTATACACATGTTAAACAATATGTTTATGGAAATAAATGAATTGAAAATGACTGCAGCCACCCAAATAAGGATGATGTATAGATTAATACCGGACATTCTGACTGAACGATATACTACAATGAAATGAATACATCCTTTTGCTTTTGAATAGCACTAATCCTTTGTAAAGCGATGACATTTCATAGGGTGTAAATCTCTTTTTATATACTCACTGAAGGGTTCCCATAATCCTTTGCTCTTCCCATTGCAAAAGAGGATGTCAAATTTTTATTTTACACGCTTATACTATTTCACCGACTGATCCCCAAATAAGGCGGGTGGGTATATACACAATAAGGTTGTATGTGTCCAGTCATAAATTTCAAACTAATCATTTCTTTTGTTATTTCAACTTCACCGGAAACAACTTATAAACACGTTTGTCTTTTTCCTGTCATAGGGAACTAATCTTAACCGAATCGAATTAACGTTTTCTTAAACAATCAGGTACCCAAACAATACGCGGAGATATAGAAAAACAATTCTATATATTTTTCCCACGACTGTTAATTTTTAATAGTATCCTGATATTTATGAATGTACATGACTTCTAGTTTTCCCGTTAGTATTTCTTCTCTTATTTTGCTTGGTTTGGCACATAGACAATTTTTTTTTCTCTGAGTTAATCATTGATGTAGAAGACTTCCTGACTGTGAATTTCCAAACACGTACAAGTGGATTCCATTTCTGTATGGAGATAAGCAACTTTTGCTTCTTTTAAACTATGTTCAAATTTCTTTGCTTTTTAATTCTTTTAAAGAACCTGTTTTATTGGAATTTGGCTGGAACATTGAATCTGTGTGGTGGTTTATATTGGTCGTGAAACAAAACAAAGGCAACTTACTGAAAAGTAAAATATTGAATGTGCAATCTGAATGAAACTGACTAGGAGCAATTTTTCATGTGCTGATCTGACGATTTGAATAAAAATATGTTGCACTGAAATACGACCGTTGTTAATTTTTATAAGATGTTTCAAGGTAAACTTCTTGCCTAAAAATAAACTCTGATCTTGATTAAGAAATTTATTGAATTCTCTCTTAACATTTAGAATACAACTAATTATAAGAATCAGGATGTATGTCAGAACTTGAGAAGTGACAATGCTGGGAACATCTTGAAATATCTTCGAAATTAGCAATTTTTACTCCTTACGTAAACTGAGAGGCAGTGAAGCAGTTCAAATACAAATGTCACAATATTAAAGATCCTCAATTTTTTAAAGTTCTAATACTGTATCTATCTGTGGTATTTGGTTCTTTTAATTGTCATATACATAGCAGAAACTACTGTTTATCAGGAGTTTTCTCCCATCATTAAAAAATCTAACACAGCTTACTTCTAAAGTTTTTATAATTAGTTACAGGCACGAGTTTGCTGCAAGCTCCGAAATAATTGAAAGAAAATTCTGAAAATCCTTTTTATCCAGTTCCTCTTTTTTTAAATATTGTAATATTTCGAGTTGTTATATAATGCTTTCTGCCAAGTAGGACTACGAGCACTCTGTATTAGCATGAAACTTTCCTCTGATGATAGAATTCATAACAATGTGTAATGTTTTACATAGTTCGCTTTTAATGATTTTTTTTCGTAAAAGAAATTAAGTTGCTATTCCAAACCAAAGGAACTGCAGTGAATAATTATGTTTTTTTAATGAGCAGTACGTATATACTCTAGTGTATTATTCAAACTATAATGAATCCTTTTTTAACATCAAATCAAGAAATTCATTTTAGCATCTGAATTTGAAACTAACAGGGTAAAACACTGAGAAATCCAAGGGTTTATTCTTAATGTAAACCGCAGTACGGAATCTCATCAATATATCATGTATATTTTTAGCTCTGTGAGTTTGGGAACTATGTGAGAATTCCACTATAATATATGCTTCACTAAAACTATTTCGCATACCAAAAAAAACATTAAAAATATAATATTTCCAGCATGCATGATAATAGCACGAAAAACTTTGAATGCATTTCTCGTAACATATTTTGTTTAATTTCTTTTCGTCTGCTTTTTCCATATTCTTTGTTGATTCATATATATCATCATCATCGTGACATAACATTTTAAAGCTATACTATTGTAAATTTTATAATTAACAACAATTATAAAATTCGCTGAGTTGTACTTCTTTTTCTTTTCAAGATATGTGTGAGCATTTCTAACAAAATGTGCAATAGAGGAATTCAAAAATTTTAAAGAATCTGCGGATAATTTATTATATCTTTTGAGAAATTTTAATTTTTTTGTTTTCTTTTATTTCAGAGGTCCTTTACGCTTATTTTACATCTGATGGATGTTCCGGAAACTGGTGAGTTGAATTTTTATGAGCATTGTAACTGCATGTTTCAAGTATATTGCACTTACTTTTTCATTCAGACTTGCAGCAGAAAGATTCATGTTGCAATATGCAATTCTTTAGTAAACATCATCATCTGAAGTTTTGAGTTTGTAAAAAGGATATTAGGAACCGAGATAGCCATTGTCGATTGTTCGAAACCAGTAACTGCTTAGTAACGTCTACTGCCACTATATCAAAGTTGCCTTTCCAAATATTGTTATATCAACTGAAGTTACTATTGTGTTTTCACAAGCGTTAAAGGAAAATAAAACTTTTTGTCCATCTCTACTAGGAAACTTATTTTTAAATATTAAATAATATTATATTTAGTTAATATTCCCATCGATGAATTTTTTTAATAATTTATTATAAAATAATACCACAAATCTCTTATTTATTTCAGGTCCCCCTTCAATAATTGGAGTAGCCAATTACTCGGGCATTATTGTTCCTTCTTCCGAATGGCATACACTTAGTCACAAAAGCAGTGATTCTCAACATTCTTTATTATCTTACCGCGTTCGTGTAAGTTGTGATGAAAATTACTATGGCCCAAATTGTGCCTCATTTTGTCGCCCAAGACATGATAAATTTGGACACTATAATTGTGATGAATACGGGAAGAAACAGTGTACCAGTGGATGGACGGGGACCAATTGCGATGCAGGTAAGAATCATTCTTTAATTTGATAAGTAGAGGGATTTAAGGGATTTTAATGAAAATGTTTCCTTTTTTTTAGTTGTGTGTAGAAAAGGATGCCATCCACAAAATGGGAAGTGTGAAAAACCTGGAGAATGCAAGTAAGTAATTTAGTAATATGATGCAGAATTATAACAGCAATAATAATAAAAATAATTCTTTATTGTGACTAAGAATAGGGCTCACGAATTGAAACATTATGACAATAAACGAATTGAAACATTATGACAATAAATAGTAAGGAAACAAATATATATGAGAACTAATAATATAAAAAAGTAGTTTTACAAATATAATAGTGTGACAACAATTTTTGAAAAACAGAATAATATTTAAAAAAAAAAATTGTATTGTTATGATGCAGAAATTTTTATGCTAGAGATATATGCAATTTCTTTATTGAGTTTTGTGTAATTTTATTTACGATGACAACTAAGTAATCACATCAGTGTTTGATAACGAACTAATTTTCAATGACATACACGAGGTGGGCTTGCTGTTAGAATAGACATAAACTTCTTTTTCTATCTTCTATATATGTTTAGATTTCGAACGAAAGAACTAATGTTCTGTAGTCCCATTTCACTTTCACTCGAGTCGCAAACACTGAAACTGAGGAGCTGTTAATTACAGGTTTCGGAAGATTGTTCTACATATTCACGATTCGGTGATAGAAGCTATTGAGAGTTTGCTCGTTCACTCGTTGTTTAAAAAGTTTTTGGTTATGTCCTCTAGTGGCAGTTTGAGATATCTGGAACATGTTAAGGGTTGGGATGGGTAAAAGATCATTCATGATTTTGACACAAAAGCTCCATTTTTAGTATTTTAGCTTTGATATTTTCAAGTATTTCGTAATATTACTTCATTTATCACGGAATAAAAAAAAAGTGATTTGGATTGAAAAATAATTTTGCTCCTGTACATAAACAAGTCTAATGTGTGTTCTTTCAATGTAACATATGATGACAGTCAATAAGTCAATAACTTAACGGATATGTCACGTACACTAAACAACTGATTAAATCAGACGAATGTATTTGTCAATACTTTAGGGGACAATGGAACCAAAGTCTGCGAAGAAGATAGACTTTCAAGATGTCACTTGAGTGGAATGAACAAGTGACTTCCAATACATACAAAAGAACAATTTATAAAATCTAATACATATTACAGTTATATAGTAAAAGTATGTTTCTAATCATTTCTCTCAAAATATATCAACTGTATAGCATTGATTTAAAATTACCGATTAGTAATAACGAATACTATACAATTCTTTCCAACTTCAATACCACCAGTGAAAACACTTTCATCTTCATAAAACACACAAATCATATTCAACAAAAAACATTTCTGTCTCCTGATAGTCTACTTCATTTGTTCTTGAAATGAGAACACTGATCGCAGATTATACGAAAGGACATTAATATGCATCAGATAAAACTTTCAATATACAGTAAACAATTTCTTTCTTATGAGATTACTATTATTTAATTAAATGATTAATAAATCTTTTATTTTTAGTTGTCGTCCAGGGTGGGGAGGTGAATTTTGCGACCAGTGTGTACCATATCCTGGTTGTAAACATGGTTACTGTACTGGTTCACCATGGCAATGTATCTGTGATCTCAATTGGGGAGGAATATTATGTGACCAAGGTAAGAGAGAATATTGAGCAAGGGAAAAAGAATAGTTGATGTTTGGTGATAGTTGAAAGTTTTTTTTCCGACTGACTCTGTAGAAATATTGAGTTAATAATGATTGTTATTGAATTAGTACGAGAGTCAAAGTCATTAACTGTTAATTAATTGTTAATGTCATTAATTGTTACTGATTATTAATGAATTAACTTGGTATTTATTTTTACACAGTGTTTTTGTACATTTATGTGTCTTCTACTATTTCTAACATGATTTATTTTGATGATTTTGAATGATATACTCGGTGGAAAACAATTTTTTACTGTTTACTTTTGCACTACCTTCTTCGAGAGTTATGAGTCATGTGACATAACATATATTCTTTCATATTTCTGCTTTCTGAAATGAAACATTTGATAACCTAATTAAACTATATGCGTATATGACAATGATATGATTCAAAATATGATAAAAGATGTTCATGATTAATCAAATACCATTACAATGTAAAATAGCTTGAAAATGGAATTTGAATTTATATTTATCACAGCTTGGCCAGGAATAGGAAAAATTCAAATGAATCCAGTATATCGTATTTACCTTTATATACAATTAATAATTTTGTGTAAAAATTAAATCAATTTCGTAATTTTCTCTATCCAAAAAAAAATCAACAAACCATCCTTACGATCTGCACTAAACCCAAAAATCTCAATTTTCCAGACCTGAACGTCTGCGGTACACTATCACCGTGTGCGAACGGGGGAACCTGTGAAAATACGAAGCCAGATCATTTCTATTGTACATGTAAACCTGGATTTTCCGGCTCAACATGTGAAGTGATAGACGATCCATGTGCTCCTGGTCCTTGCAAGAATGGGGGAACTTGTATAAGAACTCAAGGAGAAAAGAAAAAGAATAGTACTACACTCGAGAGGAGTTTTCAATGCATTTGTACCCCTGGGTGGACTGGTGATACCTGCTCGCAAGGTAAGGAAATAGAGTTGCTATACTTGATACAAAATCTTACGGACCTAAACCGTTTAACCCATCAAGGGTGTTTCTGACATTCCAACAATTGATAATCCTTGTTGACTTATTTGTTTTCTTGCGAATTGTATATAAAATACCCAATTTGAACCACCCAAACGAGTGGTCAACAATAGGTTTACCTGTCAAAACAGTTTGAAGAAACAACCAGTTTAGGTTCGTAAGGTATTGGAAGCATTATATATATATCCCTGTGTTTGTATAGGGCCAATAGGTATTGACCATTTCACTTGAATTATATTACAATTATGACTGCGGGAAATGAGAGGCGTCATTTACAAAACCAAACATAGTCCAAAAAAGCTATTTTTAAGATACTGGTATCACTGGAATCGTCTTTTCAAGCTGCTTCGATTTGTACTAACCATTTTCACAAAATCAGCCTAAGTCCACTTCAAAGAATGGATTGAAATATGCATGGTTTTACAAAAACAACCATTGTCCAGGTCGTAATACATTATTAACCATTAACCTTTTCACAAAAACAACCAAAGCCCAAATCTGCAAAAGGGTTTTTTCGGCTCTCCTGAACATTTACGTTTTTGGACTATGGTTGTTTTTGTAAATGACGCCTCGATTGTTCTGCTAATATTTCTTTTGAGTTTTGACACAACTAAATTGAACAATAGTCTAATATTAATAATGAAGTTCTTATATAAATAACTGACTTTATATATTAAGATATTATTACGAGGTATTACTATATTATTAGGATAAAACTGATATAGTAGGATACAACAATTATATTAAGATACGCCGTCTTCCAAGATCAACGATGGAGTATAATTCAAGTGAAACGGACAATACATAATTTACATCGTACATTTCAAACTAAAACAAGCTATTTCTCTGTTATATTTTTTGTTAGTTGTTTTGGAATAAAATATAATTTTAAGCACAAGATGGTAATATAGAAGTTTCGTGTTGTGTTCCTTCAAGTAACCCAGTAGATGCTAACTACTCTTGGCTATTTTATATCCTCTCAATCCTATCCTCTCATTGTTATACAGTCGTATTCCATTATTTCTCTATAACTGTTGAGAATTGAGATCTTAATTTTCCATGAAGAAAGAAAGAATACTTGTTACTTGTACTGTAAACATCGGCACTGTACTTATATAAAGACGACAATCATGTCCTTGCATATATATATATTTTACTTTTACCACATGTGGCTAACAAAAGTTGACATTATGTTAGAGCCGTAAAAGCAATGATTACTTTTACGATTGTGTTAAAAAAATCGATTTATATGTTAAAATATAATTTTATACTAAGCTGCAGAATAAATTGACACTTTTTTCAGCGTATGATAATTATTATTCACGTACGTGTATAATGCCAAAATATTGCTGACAAAGTTAATTCATAAATTCTCAATTTATTTAGTGTTCAATTCTCGTATTTTCTAAAGGTATTGAAGATAATGTCATTTCCTAAATAGTGTTCTCGGCACCCGGTAGAAAATAAACTTAAACAGTTGAAACTCAGGATTTAAATAGCTGAATAATCGATTAACGATTATTATTATTTATTCTCAAAAAAATTATATATAATGAGTAAAATTATTTTTAAATTAATTTATTAGGAGGCCTGCAAAGGACTGTAAATGAAACGATTAACTGACTACTTTGGTAAGAAAAATAAATCTGGAGCAAAAAATTGGCTCAAGACATAAAATATTTGAAAGTAATTTTCTATTTCTTTCTAACCGGGACAATCATGTCCCTTTGTTTATATGGCAACCCTAATGAAGTGAATATTGTAATGGGATTATGAAGGGGTTATTTGCAACGGAGGGGATTATTTCTTTCACGGGTATGTTATTCATACGAGTACTTTCATTATTTCTTTATTGATGATCATCATGAATATTATCTCTTTCCTTTTGTTTGCTTTTGTAAAGACAGGTTTTTGAATGGTGGAAGATGATCCAATTAGGATTAGTTAAATATGAGATGTTGGTGATCTTTTTATTTTTAAGCTGATGGACAATGCGGTGGTAAATCCTTTCATTGTGAATAATTATGCAGAGTTATTAATTGACTAAAGTTTTGTATTATAAAATAATAACGTCTGTGTTTGGTACAACACTTGATCTAGTCAGCATTCACTTTCTTTGGGTGTACTATGTCATTTGTTTGCCAACCTGCAACAGTGTTGAATCCTGTAATTTCGGTTTATAAATTTTATGGAAGTTAGTTATTAATTTATTTTAAACAGACACGGACAGGTCTTCGATGCAGGAATTAACAGTTATACCAGTAAATAGTGCTGTATGTCATGAAGTAATCTGAATCTCTGAAATTAACATAATAATAATAATAATGTCTTTACTGTAGGCGTGGTTAAGGTATTAATGCCTTATCTGCCACCCAACCTTTAAAAATATATTCTTAATGTATTTGATAATAATTTATGAGGAAATGAATTCTGTGCAATATTTAGAATGAAAGTACGAGTACGTAGATGACTGTACCGTAATGCGGATTTCAAACTTGAAATGGAAAAAATACTACAATTTTTTCTATTTGTTCTTTCTTTCCAGATATTAATGAATGTGCATCATCTCCATGTTTAAATGGAGGTAGTTGTATTGATCATAGTAATGGTTATAGTTGTACATGTACACCACAGTGGGAAGGAGAATTCTGTCAAACTGGTAAGTTACACAACACTATTCATTATTATTATATTACTTTTAATGGATGATATCACGCTGATTACATTTTATACATCATATACTTACTACATGTTTCTTACCTTATACGCTCTCTTTCAATAAATTAATGTTCATTTATAAATAACTTTCACTTTATTCCAAAATTAATTACTGTATGTTCTTGATGAAATAGCTTTTAATATTAATTGTTACAATGTTTCTTTTTCTGAGAATTACGCCACTATATGAGTAATGTAGTAGGATTGAAATGTGATATTTGTACTCGTGTCATGATAGGGGGGTGGTTCAGAAGCCGCGGGAAAGTAATACTTTTTTATTATGCTAAGTATGATTTTCCATATTAGTTCAGTCTAGTTTGCAAGTATAGTTATGGATACACTTTTTCAGTATTATAATAAAACTATATCCTTTTATATTGTACCTCATCCTGTTTCTTAAACTGACTAAACAGTATAATAGTTTCTTCACAAAGGAAACCGGAGAAACCTAAGAGAAACTAATGTAATGCAATATTATCTAAACTATAATTAAACCAAATATAAACTGCCTTATTGACGCAACGCAAAAATAAATGCACAATGTCAGAGAACAAAACAGCTTTAGATTGAACCAACGAAAATATTTAGCAGAATGAGAAGTATAGACGATGTGAGTGATGTGTTACCCTAATCCATCCATTCCCCTCCCTCCTTTCTTAGATGTTGACGAATGTCTGTCATCGTTATGTTTAAATGCAAATGGTTGTAAAAACACTCAAGGTGGTTACGAATGTGATTGTCTCCATGGATGGGAAGGTGACAAATGTCAAATCAATATAAATGATTGTCAAGGTCAATGTCTTAATGGTGCTACTTGCATTGATTTAGTAGGAAATTATCATTGTGCCTGTGCAGAAGGATTTACAGGTAAAGAACACTTTTATTTCAATTTCAATTAGTAATATGGTTTGTAAATTTCTATACATTTGCTTGATATTTAATATTGTACATGACGAAAGTAACTCTGTGCTTTGTAAAAAAGTTGTGGGTAAAATCTATAAAGCCCCACTTTCGAACATTTTTCGGCCGAAAATGTAGTAAAGTGACGTTTTCGGAAAATGTTTAGTCAATTTCTTGTTTTACTGAACTATAAAGTTCAGTTTATATACTGAAATTTACAAAACGCTGTTTTCTTCGTTTTTTAAATTTTTTTTTATAAAAATTGACATAATCATGTATGATGAGATTTCTTCCTGCAAGCAGATTACATTTATACTTACGTAAATTTTGCTGCATACATATAATTCCTCAAATTTCTATATACCAAAAGTCCAACCCGATAATGAAATCATTCAAATATTGTTCCAAACACTGTAAATTCAAAAATCCAGTAAGTTACAGCCAGCTTTTCTTACTATTAAAACATAATCATTAATTCTACCAATCCCCTCACAAAGATGAACACAAGTTCTCCTCATAGTTGAATTCAATCTGTATATACTTACTGAATGGAACATCAACCAAACCACGATTGATTTCTTTATTTCCCCAGGTCCAAATTGTTCTGATGATGTGAACGAATGTAATTCCTCCCCATGTGAAAACGGTGGTGAATGTGTTGATCAAGCTGGATCATTTCGTTGTATATGTCCTGTTGGATATTCAGGATCTCTGTGTGAAAAAGATGATGATCCATGCAACCCAAATCCATGTCAAAATAAAGCACCGTGTGTAGCAAGAGGTCCTCCATACAGTTACGCATGTCATTGTGGTCAGGGATTTACGGGACAAAATTGTTCGCAAAGAATTCCCAGAACCACAGGTAAATAAACTCTTTCGTTGAAGACTGTAGGATATAGTTGTATGGGGTTATATTAGTGTCTTATGTCATGTTGGTTTTGGAGTTTGGTATCGTGGACAGTGTGTCATATATTTAATGTTTTTTTTTTTTTTTCATTTTACTCAAATGTGAGTCTTATCCGAAAACTTCAGTTCCATTTCATCTCTATTTTTTTTTTTTTTAATTAACAACATTTTTAAGTAGAATGATTTATTTACATTAACATGTCGGCTTCAAAAATTACTGCTTTTCAGAGATTTTAGTATTATGTGTTGACATACGAATGCTTATTCGGAAAACAACAATTGGCTTCACGTTGCCAAAAATTTTAGTCTTTCGTTTAAATATCGACCTCTGTCTTATGCGATATGAAACTGGAATACTGTAAATATACCTTTGTTTAAGATTCTGAATTAATCTCTAATCATATTGTACTTTCCTAGAATTATAAATAAATATCCGAATTTAAGTATTAAAGTTTCAAATTCTATTGCTTACTTAGATTATTTCTTTTCTTAATTTAGAACTACCATCTAGACCATGTGAATGTAGAAATGGTGGTTCATGTATTAGCGACTCTTCAACGAAATGTACATGTCCTGATTTATATACTGGACGTTACTGTGAACAAAAACTGGTGAATATAGTCCTCTCCGAAGAAATTGCATCCAGCGACTTATGCTCCCCGAAGGGACTCAGATGTCTGAATGGTGGCCACTGTTCCAGGGGTCAATGTATATGTGAGAAGGGATACACAGGCGTGGACTGTTCAGTTTCAGGTAAGAACAGTTTTATATTATACATTTTTATAAATTGACTATTTAACAATTGCATCACTATCACAGAATTTTGGGTACTAAGTCAAAATACTGAATTAAGAGCCCTCCACCTAAAATTAAAATTCAGAGTGGCCGAAATTTGAAATTTGTATTACTCACCAGGTAAGGTCTCAAATCGT
>JAQIWE010000097.1:0-32770 GCA_034698565.1 Campodea plusiochaeta
ACAGTTCTGAAGACATATTCACAACATTGAGGAATACATCAAACCTCTCCCAAAGTGAGCTAAAAATGTCCTTTAAACCTTTTCCTAATCTTCCAAGCAAACCCTTTCTGTTAGAGGAAAAGGAAATATAGTAAAAAAGAAATTTTTAGAAAATTCGTAACTTACAACACTAATTTTTCGGAAAGTTTGCATTTGCCTTATGTCTCAATGAATAAAATTTTCATATCTCTAGCTTCAAAAATGACAGGTTTATTATTTGATGACATCACATGCAAGTCATGAATTAATACTGATAGTTTTGGTGTGCGGATTTAAAAGGTAACATATTTTTTCCCTTTTCTTTAATACCTACCATTGACGGATATAAAATTATTCTTGTAAGTTAAAATAATTAGAATATGAAGTTACAAGTTTGCTGTTTGACTGAGCTCATTAGGAGAATTTTGAACAGAATATATTTTTTTTGGAGAAATTTTCATTTTTGTTCTTCTAAATGAAAATAGGCCTTCATAAGCAAAGTATATTGAAACTGGTTTGGTTTAAATAACAAAGAAGTACTTACCGTTAATAAAAATTAACTGATGTTACAAATTTGAACTTCTTCAAGAAAAAAAGTTGTTGATTTTTATTGTTCTGTTCATTGTTCTCTCATGAGATTATTTGACCAGTGATCTTGACTCTTAATTTTAAATTAGTTTTATAGAATTTTACAGTCTTGCTTGTAGATAAAAAGTAAGGCTGTCCTCTAATATTAATAATTATTGTGTTATTTTATGTTAAAATTGTAAATATAAATTTAAAACACAAGTAATAAGTGTAATTTGACAGAGAAAAAAAATGTTGATTTCAAAATGAAAAAAAAAGAATGTTTATTTTGAAACTGATTTTACAAAAATGTAAAGTTAAGTTACTAAAAATAACCTAAACAAAATTCTCAGACATACCAAGGAATAATAATATCCAGAAATGAAAATAACAAAAAACTTTTTTCCAAGAAAAATAACACCCGTCCAAAAACTCACCGAAACACTTCGTTAATTCACAATTCATCTCCTAGGTGGCACGTAAGCTGGCCATGGTTGAGGCTGATCTTGAACGTGCTGAAGAGCGTGCAGAAACTGGTGAATCGTAAGAATTGCACTTTTCAGTTTTCGTTGCATGTCGTAATATTATCATAGTGTGATTTTTTATGCGCTGCACCTCTGATATATATATTAATACATTACGCTGTTTTATATATAGTGTTTATATGTCTCTTTTTGTTTTTGTTTTCATAGGTTTTTGAGTTGCAGTTTTTTTCTGTGCTAATATATTGTGTTAGTTTGTAGATAACATAGTTTTGTGTAAGTACGAACAACATGAAGTAGCGATGGTTGAAAATTATGTATCCTAAAACTATGTAATTTTGTTTTCTAATTTATATAGAAATCTTAAAACAGTAAAAACACTACTCATAATATAATTGGTGAAATTCCATGTAATTGCTATTATTTTTTTAGTAATTGCTACTACTTTTAATTCAGTTTAATTTCTGTAAAAGAATACAAAAAAAAAATATAAAATAAGCTAATTTTAATGTTCAAATGATTCAATATTCAAATAAAGTTACTACATGTTGATTAATTTTTTTATAGAATCTATTTTAAGTACCAAACATCACAAAAGTCTGCTGTAGACAATTCAATTTTTCCATCTGAATAAATTAATTTGTAGAATTACAAATACAGATATGAAATTGAATTCTGAACAGCAAACTTAATCTCTTGTTCATACTTACACCTTACACCACGTAGCAAATAAGTTTTTATTTCATTTTTTACAATAACACATTTCAAATAACAAAATGTTGTTATTCACCACATTATATAGTTTTTATTTTGAAAATAACAAAAGATTGCATTGCATGACGTTTTGTTTTTTCTCCTTGCAATAAACCCAGGTTGCTCGTAAGCTGGTTATGTTGGAACAAGACCTCGAAAGAGCGGAAGAAAGAGCTGAGCAAGGAGAGGGGTGAGTTTTGTGCTTCCGTGCACGGCTTTATTATTTTTATTTGAGTTTTTGTTTATAATTTGCTTTTCGTTTCGTTTACAGTTTATAAATGATTTTGATGATTCAGAGTATTAATTTTGAATATTTCATCAGTTCTTTTATCAAAACTATTTTCAATTATTTCATCTTCTGATTATTTTGTTAAAAGTTTTTGTAATATATTGTAAGTCGTTATTAAAATTTAGAAAACGAATATATGTTACTAAAATGGTAGAAAATTAATTAAAAATCCTCAAATAAACTTTTTTTTGTTCTGAGAAAAACGGAGGTAAAATTTTGATGACAGAACAAAATAACACATTAAATCTCTGTCAAAACTTTCAGTTTTATGTTTAAGAAATTGTTAAAAAGAACTATTTTGCACATTTTCAAAAACTACATTATTAGAGACTTTTAAAAAACATTTATTCTGGATGAAAATATAGTTTCAAAAATTATTAAATAGGTCTATCATACTGTAAAAAATAATGAAATTGTAAAAATTGCTGGAAATGAAAAATTTGATCCTTTCATTAAATAATACACATACTTTATTTAAAAAGTGATAACAATAAGAAAAAAAGATTCAGTATAATAATAAAACAAAAAATGTTATCCTACCGCAACATATATTCTGATGTTTTGTTTTCTGTTTCTTTTCACAGTAAGATCGTAGAGCTTGAGGAAGAATTGCGTGTCGTTGGTAACAACCTCAAATCTCTGGAAGTATCAGAAGAAAAGGTATACTCAATTACAATTTATACGTTCAAAATCAATTTAATTAGGATATTTAGTTTTGAACTTAGGTTTCATAAATGTCTTTAACCCTTCAAGCCGTATTGTCGTATAAATACGCAAATTTATTCTCTACCTGTAGTGTATTGCCGTACTTATACGCAAATACCAATTCCTTCATTGTCGTTTTGCCGTAAATACACAAATCATTCTTTCTTTGAATTGATGATTCTGGTTGGCTACTGATGGTATCGATCAACTATTTTGACGTTTTTAGACCAATCGAGACGATCTTTCAAAATACTCCGGTGGTTTTTTGCTTTCTGAAGGCATATTTATAAAAATGAAGTTCTGCTGCTGCAAAGGCATTTAAAAATGGCGGAAACTCAAGCTTTGAGGTAGTTTCTTTGAATTTTAATTGTGATATTTTGGGAAAGAGAAATATTAAAGATAAAACGGCTCGAAGGGTTAAAATAGTTAGAGTTTAAGAATTTATAAACTTCTTTTCAATTGTAAGATCAGAGTTATGGTAGTTTTTTTGCATTAATTTTGAAGTTTTCTATAGTTTTTTTAACGTTCGTTTAAACTTGACTCAACTTTTCTTTTCTTGTGAATTGAAAATATTGGCAATATTATAAGGAATTTGAACTAAAATTCCTGTTTAAGACTTTTTAAAACGAAATTATCAATAAGCGTACACAGCAACGTTAAGCTAGACAGTGTTTTACTGTGATAATAAAATGAAAAGAAGTTTATCATAGATTAGAAAATAAATTATAGCATTTAAATGAAAACATTCTTTTTAAAAAATATTCCATTTTATCAGTATTTTGATATATACCCTATGTATATATTCTTAACAAAGTACCAGCAACCTATGAGATTATTTTTTTAGTCCTAGAAAAGAATTTGTAAAAGTAAATACAAGATAATTATAATCAGTTTCAGAAATATTTTTGTTTTAGATAAAGATTATTTATTAAATTGATGTTAAATTCTTAACAAACACAGTATTTAATATCTAGACACATTCTCTTTGCATTCTTAAAGCAATTTCTAATCTTAAATTCTTAAAAAAGGAAAATACATTTTTTTTAAATCAGAGTCTGTAATATAAATTTAGTTAATAAGGAAATCTAGTTTTAATTCTATTTTGAAAGAGTGGAGAATTTCCTATTTATAAATAAATTTCTAAATTATTATTTTCCTGATCAATTTCTCCACTTTTTCTATTTAAAAGTGATTCAACCTACCCAATTTCCCTTTATTGTTGAGTTTTGTTTCATTGTTATGTTTCCCTTTTGTTACGATTGTCACATATCCATTTGTTTGAACCATTTAATTAGATTTAGTCACATGTGATTTATTTTTTCTTTAGTTCTTAGTTTTCTTTATTTATTTACTTTGTTTTCTTTGTTAGTTGTTCTTAATTTTAGTTTGTCTTGAGTTTTTTTTTATGAAATGAGTTGAATAGTTTTTTTTAGTTCGGAATGAAAGAATTATTGAGAAAAAAAAGAAATATAACTTACAACCTTCTAAGCATCTAAGGTTCCAAGAAATTTTGCTAAATTAGAGCTAGTCTTTATATGTCAATACTTCATATTTGTGAAATTGTAAATTTTTATTTTGAATTTTACGCTATCTCTGTTGAGGAAAGTCATATTTTTTCTTGTGAACTTGAAAAATTAAACAGCTTTACGAAGATTAGCCACGACTGACTCTGTTTAATTCACAAGGATTTGCAATTTGACAAGCAAAATGATTTTAAAAATCCACAATAAAAAATGTCTTTGACTGACGAAAACTTAAACAGACTTTCAAGAACTTACTAAGACTGACTGGACTTAGAAAAACTGAAATAACTGGAATCTCGGAACCCGAAAGTGAAAGGTATATCGGACTGACTTTTACATAAAAGGGCAAAAATTTGTTGAATAAATGCAAAAATATTATTGCAATAAAATACATTACTATAGTCCTTCCAAAATCTTACGGACTCAAACTGGTTATGTCTTCAAACTATTTTGACGAGACCACTTGTTTGGGTGGTTCAAATTGTGTATTTTCTATACAATTTGCAGACTGGTCAAAGAAAACAAATAAGTCAACAAAGGATTATCAATTGTTGGAATGTCAGAAATACCATTGAAGGGTTAATCGATTTGGGTCCCGAAAATTTTGGAAACACTATATAGATACTGCACTTTCTCAAAAATATAAACGACCTGACGTGTTAACTATACAACAGTAGAAACCCTTTTCTGTAATACTGTGAATGAACCATTTTCTACTTTCAGTTTTCTGACACACCTTCTATCATGTATCATGTTTGTTAACAAAAGTGGTAAGAAATTGTTTCTTTACATTTATAATTATAGTCGTCAGCACTCCTTTGTAAGTTAATAACCCATTCTTGAGTATATTTACGTTTTTGTTTAGTACTAAACGAAAGTATCACAAAAACAAAACTAGGGTGTTGCGAGTCTAATCGTGATAAGAGGCTAAAAGAGGTCATTTTGTACAATCATATATATAAAGTTTAATCTCTTTTGAAATTTAGAATGTTCCACTTGTTTGCTATTGTTAGTTGCAAAAAATTAGTTACTTATCATAAGATATTGTTCTACTGTATTCATGGAATACATTTAATTGCTACATTTCCCTTTCCCATTTGAAAAGCAAGTTGTCGTCACATTCCTTTTACTGATTTAGCCAATTTATATATTCCTAGAAAATAGTTGATAATAATTTACGATAATGTGGAAATGAGTTCAGTACGTGAAACAAAATTTTACTATTATACTATACTTTTTACTGTTTTATAATACTTATATATCTTAACAAAATTTCGTTTCCTTTCAAACTGAATAAGTGTAATGACTGTTGTGGATTCAAATAGAAAAATCTCAATCGTTTAATCGGAAGTTTGTAAATCTCACGAGAATGGAAGATTGTGACTCGGAAGTTCTTGATAAATCATTATGAGTATTGAAATAACTTTATTATACACTGTTGGAGACATAAAAATCTAGTATTGGCAGAATGAATCAATTAATAAGAATATGATGCAGTAATTTTCCAAAATCATATGTGAAAATATTCTTTTTTTTTGTAACTGTGAAAGAGTCATAAATGATTACTGTTCTAAAAAGATAGCTAAAATAAAACATCATAAGAAAAAAATGTGATTTTTAAATAAAATATGAAACGTAATGTAAAAATACAAAGGCGGGAAAAAAGCTATTTTATACTACACGATGGACTGTGAAATTTACATAAACATATATATGAAACTGATGTAAAGAGGGGTTCCTTGACAAATTATGAAAACCTAAATACAGGGTTATTTCAAAAGAAGTAGACAGTTTCATTATTTGATTACTCGAAAGTTGTTCAAGATATCAAAACATAATTAACATGGTTTTACAGGGAAATTCATCCAGTTTCATTTTGCAAATGATAGATTTCCTATCTATGTATACGTTTAGTCGTAGAACAATTATATCTCACAACAGCCAAATTCATTACTTTGATGTGATTTCATGATTGTCATCAAATGATTATCGAAATTGCCATTTTTGATGAAAAAAATATTTCATGGATTTTTCAGAAAATTTTAAGTATGTTTTATAACTATTTGAATTACAAAACATAACATTTGCAGATCTCTAACTTCAAAAATTGCAATTTTCATTTCTTGGGATGACGACATCACGTGGAAGTCGCGAATTTGACTATTGCATTGATATATGTCGTATGATTTAAGTTCCATAGGTAGAAAATCTATCATTGCAAAATAAAACTATATAAATTTCTCAATAAAACCTTGTTAATTGTATTTTGATATGATGAGCAGTTTTGGAGTAATCAGATGACGGAACTGTCTATTTCTTTTATAATAACCCTGTATATCCAAATCTTAAATATAAAATAATACAATGCTGTCTGGCAGAAAATTTAAACCCAAATCTTCCTTCCTCATGCGGAATGTGCTATTATTGGAATAACAAGTCACGTCTAATGAATATTATTGTAGTGTTTGGTAGCTTCTGCATGTTCTAAGCCTCTAGCACTCAACTCAACATTCAGGTTTTCACACAATATTACCTGATAGAGGAGGAGGGATGCAATACTATTTTACACTGAGATAGAGAGAGAGAGAGAAAAGTACGTCTTATATATTCGTTTAATACATCATTAGCAAATATTTCAACCTGTTTTTTCTCAGAATGAGATGCTGAAGAGGTTGCTTGAGTTGGTGGAGTTTGGTTTTATAGCTTTAACAGCGGATAATTTCAAACGTTTACTAATTTTGAGTACTTTTCGATTTTAATAAGAGTATTTTTTGTTTTAATATCATAGGTTACATTTTTTGTTTAATATCAGAGATTAATTAATGATGACTAATAGAATAAATATATATACGTCGAGGTTTGTTCCAAAACTCTAACAGTAATGGTACTGATTTTCTTACGCTTGATCAGGTAATATATAATTTATTTGATGAACATAGATAATTATGTAGGTGGACATCTTGGTTATATGTCAAGACTTATTTCAACTCGATCGGTTCAGCCAATTTTGAGCTACCCCGATTTTTGTAATGACATATTATGATACCTCGTCACGCTTTCAGTGAATCAATATATTCAACAATGATCGTAATTATTACATTTTGTATGAAAGTCAAGATATCTCGCATCCAGACATTGGTAAATTAAAGTTTTGTTTACGGAAATGATTTTCTTCCAAAAAAGTATATATTTTTATGACAAAGGGTAATCGAAGGGTCAAGAATCCCTTAAAAACAGAAGACACCATTCCAAGAGTTAAATTTCTCAGCAATAAATTACCAAAATATTGATTTCATGAGAGGTATGATACCAAAAGACACCCACTTCGGTGTCAGCATTATTTTAAATTATAAATGAAATTAGAATATACTTCATATAATTTTAATGGATGCCAAAAATCTGTATAAAACTGGAGATTGGAACAGTGCCTGCGGAGCAGATACTAAACCAGTTGGGAAATAGTCACAGTTTACGTGGAATAATCGCAATTCAGTCCATTTTCTAGTGCAAAATAATATCAGATATAAATGTTCTAATATTATCCAGAGGCAATTCAAGTTTCAAATTCATTTTGACAGAGTGTTGTCGTTCGATATCATGCTCCATTATAAACGTGACGAGTTATCAGAACATGGTGCAACAAAAACTCTGATAGCTCGGAACTGACTAAACCGACCGAGTTGAAATAAGTCTTTACATATAGTCAAGATGTCCAACTACATATGTATGTTCATCAAATAAATGACATATTGCCTAATCAAGCGTAGGAAAATCAGCACCATTACTTTTGGGACAGAATTCATGTATATTTTTTGTGTGTGCTAAAAAAAATATGAAAAGCACAATTCCGTTTAAAATATTGTCACCTAAAGCTAACTTCTATCAAAATCAACAATTTTCTTTTAGACACCTTTCTTTATAAAAAACCGCACATTTTTTTTTATCAATTTGCCTATGTGCCATAAAATATATTTTCAGAAGTTTCGATTAAATAAATTTTGAAGAACAGATGTACCATTAATAAAATAAAATACTATAATAAATTGGAGAATCAAAGAAGCGAACTGAATGGCTAATGTTCCATTAATATTTCTGCTACGTGATGTAAACAACAAATACAAAGAATTGTTTAGGAAATAAATGGAAGCGATTTTCTTCTATGGAGTACAATGGTGATTTCTTTTACTAATTTTTCTCATGTAGGCTTTAATCATTGGAATTAGAATATTAAATTGTACCGTGAGATTTCTTTTGTCTACGGAAAGAGATGAAAGTTAAAATCTGTATTACAGTGCAATATAATAATAATTACATATTATTTATGAAAGTAAAGGAGTCTGACTTCAGGAAGCAGACAAACTTTATTATAATGTATACGTCAAACTGGACACGAGCTTTGTCAAACGGTAACTCCGAACAGATCTTCACAATACTAATATTTCGAAATTTCGTTGCAATGTTTTTTCATCATTATTTCTTATAATACATAAATCAAACCGTTTTATAGGAATTAAAATGTGTTTGTATTATGAAACTACAAACTTGTAACAATCCAGTAAACGGTTCCTTTAGCAATTAAAATGGTTTGTAACAGATCTGATCAATGAAAGAGAAGCAAACCGGGAACGCCTGCAGTAATTCCCTCATTATGGTAATGATTGGAAATACTCATAATTATGCCGAATAACATGCAGAAGATCAAGGAAGAAACACTCAGTTCACATTTCGATCAATCAGATTATTTTAATTATTTTAATAAACGTTTCTTAACAAAAGTGATTCGGATGACTGTAATTATTTTATAAAACTGAAAATCACGCATATAAAAAATATCTACTTTCAAAGCAAATATATCCGCGTCAAATTAAAAGTAAATACAAAAATACGCGATATGAATTTACCTCAATTTTTTCTTTCGAAAACCTCGAACGTAAAATATCATCCTTTTTCAGTTTCAGTGTTGAACTGAAAAAGTTCTTTAAATAAAAAAAAATTAAATAACTTGAGGAAGAAAAGAAATGATATCCAATATATCAAAACCAGGAGAGGTTTATATCACTATTCTACAATAAATATAAAATCAGTCTTGTTTTAACTGCATGGCACCATCTCCTAAATATATAGCTTAAATTTAATTTGAATATTCGTGGTTGAAAAGTACAGTTTTTCCCATGATCTGGAAGAAGAAAAATTCGATATCACCCACGAAGATGTACATGATATATTGTAAATTATATACCACTCAATATAGTATCCGTATATCTATTTATGTTCCTTTTGGAACGGTATATATACCAAAAGTAAGAAACAATTTTCTACACGCTTGTATGCACTTTATGGGAAAAATATGGAGGAAGTAGGAACCAACACAATACAATATGGGATATAAACTAACACTTGAAAAAGGACACAATTCAATTCATGCAAAAAAAGTTGAAGCGTCTAAATAGCATATCATTCAAGTCACAAATTACTATTATTAACTATGTTGCACATCAATTTATTCCCTCTTACAATCAATAATTTTTGGTCAATATTTTACGGTGCCCTTTCAAAGTAACGGGTGGATTTTCTTTATAAAATTTGTGAATTTGATGATGATATGGTGGACATTTCGCTTTTAATAATCTTCTCCGTTATGAAATCGTGAAAAGGGTTAAGAAAGATTTTTCCCTTTTTTTCATGGATGGACAGATTTAGAGCTATGTTGTTGATCGTGACTGAAGAGTACGGTTTATGAGAGTGAGATATGATCTTTATGTATCAACACTTACCAGGATAATCTTTGAGTTGGTCCAGATAAATTTCATCTACATCTTCAGTTTTTACTACTTCTACTCCAAGTGTTGAGGTTGTACAGTGAACTTTGTAACTTGCTGGAAAAAAGGAAATAGAATAATGAAATTTCTTTTATTCAGAGTAATATTAGAGTTATTTATCACAAATATTTCTTTTGATTTTTATAATGATATAAATTACTGGGAAATAAGTATACATTGCTCAATCAAAACTATCTTCAGGGGTCTTTATGCAACCAGCCTAACCAAAACGGCGATTTTCATATACAGAAGGTTTTCTGTAAATGTTCCATTTAAATTGATAGGTTCTTAGCATTTGTTTATAGTCTTTCCCTTTTCCTGGCGAGTGGTCAAGAAACTCTAGTGGAATGTGAGAGGAGGTAAGTTCAATTCTGACATAAAACTTATTTTTCTTTACCTTTTAAACCATCTTCAATGTTTTCAATCTCAGTCAAATAAAATCTATCGGTCTATTGCTTGTGTATAAGAATTCTGTTAACAGAAGGAAATACTATCACTATTGTAATTCAAAGTTAGTTTGCAGGAAGTTTCTCTCTTTCTAAATATTTTATTTTAGTTACTGTGTCTCCTTTATTTTTGGATACTTCATCAGATTTTTAGGAATCAACAATAAAGTGCTCCTCTTAATCGAATAGACCGAAAACGAATTGAAATATAAATAACAAACAACTAAATTCTTAAGTAATTTTCTTCAGTAAAACAAACGTCAAAAATTCATTTCCTATTTTGAATAAAGTTTGATGAGAAAACTTCAATTCTTTTCGCTATTATTATTTGTTTATGACGATGAAAAAAGCAAGATTGTCACAATGGTAACTTCGCTGCTGCTTTTTAATTGCTCAAAAAATTAAAGAACTTCTTTCGTCATAATATTATCTGCTTAATTGCATTCTAAAACGTTTTTGTATTCTCTTCTGGTATATACTGTAACTTCACGCATGAGAGATTGTTCCTGTAGTCGAGATAAGATATATGGGAATAGTGAATGAAAAAGCGTTCTGCCTTTTGAACTTTGTATTTTTATGCACAATTTGATACCATGTCAAGACTAAAGGTTCTTTGCGTTAATAAATTTATGCTTTCTAAATGTTTGTTTAATAGCACTCGTACACAAAGTAATTTGTTATTTTCTGTTATACAACATTACGTAATCTAGCCGGAAAAAATGTTTTGACGAGTTAAGCGAATATGACAAGAGAGGCAAATTCAGTTTTCAATATTAATTGAAGTACATTAACATGACTTTTTTTGTTTAAAAAAATAAGAACAAAAAAACTTACAGCTAGGACTATAAGTCGTAACTCAGAAGACATTTGCATAACTGGTGCGAAAATCAGTTGAAATGTTTACTGTTCAGTTATCTATAAAAATCACATTCAATTTATATATAATATTCCTTTAAAATCTAAAATTCTAAAATAAATCGAAAGCATGTAAATAAATTAAGCGTTGATTTTATAATGTCAATACATAATGAAGATTCATTTCAATATAAACAGAGCATGTGAGAATGAAAATTAAGATTCAGCAATCAACTTCAAACTACTGCTATTCGAAATCTTTGATGAGTAATATTTGTCAGCCTTGTTTCTTGTATAATGCATATAAAATCATATATTATACCAACCTGATATTACTGCAGCGTAATATAATATTGCAAAGCAATCTACTGGTTCTCATTAAAAATATTAACACGATTTTATAGTGAAATCCATCAGTTACACGTGGAGAATTGGTTCAAGTCTAGAAGATACCC
Organism: Campodea plusiochaeta; assembly: GCA_034698565.1. Classification (NCBI taxonomy): domain Eukaryota; kingdom Metazoa; phylum Arthropoda; class Diplura; order Rhabdura; family Campodeidae; genus Campodea; species Campodea plusiochaeta. The sequence continues at coordinate 11,913 of JAQIWE010000097.1, forward strand.
TATTGACTTGCTTTGCATCATAAGATACCACTAAAGAGTGGACGGCAGAAAATTTAATGTATCAAATATACTCAGAATATTTGAGCATATAATCAATGCGCATTGATATTTCACCAACAGAAAAATACTTGAAAACAAAACCTATACCCTTCCACTGTTATTAACATTGAGCTATTCCCCTCTTATCACCAAGAAACTGTTTTCCTTTATACTTGCGTTAAAATCTCTTTCGGCTGGGGGGATTCATAAAATTGTCATATTTTTTTATGAATCTTAAAATATTTGCTTCAGCATGATGGTCATTCAAATATAATTAAAAAAAGGGTTGTTAATATTGTTGATTGCAAGATATCATTACACAGTTGTCATGAAAATAAGTGTAAAAGTGAATCAATGATATTTTATGAGTAATGACATCAACACTTTCCTAAATTGTTTATTATTTTCACTTCTTTTCTAATCACACTTCAAATATTTCAGTTATACATTTATGCAAAATAATATTCATTGTAAAATGTAAATATTTGATATTTTTGATATATAAACGAACTACTGTAATATTCAAACGAAGTCAATATAATTATTTTCACAACCAAATCGACTTATACAAATCAACAAATTTTCATGTTTTCTCTACTAGATGCATGATGTTATGTATTCGCATTTTTCAACCAAACTGTTATTTATTTATTAAAAAATACAAAAAATATGTAAAATGCAGACTAACGACTGAATTGCTACTACTCTTCCGAAGTCATTCTTTCAATATATTCGTCTGATTATACCTATACACTAGACGTTCCAGAAGCAGTTATTATTTGACCTGTTTTTCAGGTACATACTATATAATGATGATAATTCCTTTGATTTGATTGTGTAATTTTCTCTGACTATTTGCTGCCCCAGATAGTATTGTTTATTCCGTTATAATTTGTTGTAGTAGTGGCTTGGTGGTCAGAACAGACATGATGGTCAGGAGAAAAGAAATTCAAAGGGTCATATTATACGAACAACTACTCACGGTTGCAATTAAATAACAATATAAAAAATCATACTTGTTATTCGTTCGTAATAAATTTCAACTTGATTTATCGGATTAAATAATACATTGAAGGCTTGCAATTAAATTTTATGTTGCGAATCGTTTATAAATCAGAAATAAATAAGTGAACTGGTAATATTTTCATGAACAAAATTTGCAAGATTGACAATGCTCATTCATTTCGCAATATTTGATCCGAGAATTTTTATCGAAAATCGGTCATGTGCTTTATTAGTTCAAACGTTTAGAATGTTTTTTTATTATTATTTGTATTGTGCTTACCGAGTACGAAAGTCCCAGCAGTCACTAAGGAACAGCTGAATAAATCCAAAAGAAAATAATTGCAGTAACGTACCAAACTCTATGCAGATGAAAAACATTTTTCATCACTCGAGCTAGTGTTCCCATCGATACGATAGAAATATCGTCGATATCGAAATATCGTCTCGATATTCGATACGATATTTGACTTGTCGATAACGATATTTGAAATGTCGATATCGATATTTGGCTGTCGATACAATATATCGATATCGTAGGAACACTAACTCGAGCAAGTTAAACTATACTTATAATTCGATTGCCATGAATTCCTATACATATACTAGAAACATTTAACACATTAAATTAAATGTAGGTAAGATTATACAATTTTCATTCTCTGACAATTTACGAGTGATCCGCAAAGAACTAAAGCACACAGATTTAGGCCATACCAAACTGCTATTTCATTTCTAAAATTCATGAAACCGTGTTGCATTTATTAAATTCAATGTCAATTCAGTATTGTTTAAACCATCCAGTATATTCAAATTTATGTAATAACAATAATAACTCAATCTTCCTTCAAACGAAGGTGAGATTTGCTCCATTCGTGTTGCTTCTTCCTAATTCGGTACTTAATTATATCTCCATTTCGAATTTCTATAACATACTAATAACTACAGTTATTTTAACGTGAACAAATTAAGAAAGTAGAATACATTTTAAGAAGGCTGTTTCTTAATGAAGGACCTTGAATAAAATATCTTGACCCAATTTCCAGGGGTGTTTCGTATCTAATCATATGAGCAGTATATAGGAGCATCGTCGGATTCTTTCTTTCAAAACCAGTTCGGTGAAACTTGAAATATATTTATAGCATTCCTTTCAAATAACATGTCTCCACAAACAATTTTTTTAAAGGTCCTGAGAACGGCATACACTCAATATTATATTAATGTTATGATGGAGAAATAGGAGAATAATAATAATAGTTTCAGCCACTCCTTTGAATATTTTAAAAATTAGCATCACTGCAGCATATACTTATTACATAGTTTTATAGTAAACTTATTTGAAAATCCTTCTAATAACGACTTAAATTTGAAAACACTCCGTTTAAATAACGTCTACAAGAAAGTGCATTTAAATACAATATAAGGCGACATATTAAGTGGATTGAACTTTGAGTCAAATACTTTACAGTTTATAATAAGACTGAAAAACGAAAACGAGAAAAGATTATTCGGTCGTAGAACCTAATATTTAACCTGTGATCATTCTTGGTGAAATTATATTTTGCTCAGACTATTGTATATAAATTTAATATATCCTATAGTGTATAATTATATAAAAAAAATAGGAATTGCTATTATGTAACCATTAATATCAGGTCTATAGAATTCAACAAACTATGATATACGGTCACAAATATTTCGGAAGAACTTCTATTTATTATATTGTTAGTCAAATAAACGATCCACGTGATGCAGTATTATCTCTAATAATTATATGCGAAATAAGCCAATAATGAAAACAAATATATATATATATATATATATATATATATATATATATCAAGGTAGATAGATAGTATAGATATATAATAAATTATAATAAGTAAAAGTTAGTCTATTATTAACCTCTCCTAGTTTCCTTGAATAAATTAATTATTATTTCCATTATCTATGCATCTGATTATTAACTATACATTTCAACGTATCAATTCTTTCTCTTCTTTGTTTAAGTTGACAGCATCCTTTAAAATCGATTAAACACAGAGAAATATTCTCAGGTCATTCCAAGGCGTATGAAAAAGGTTAATAAATCATATCATATAAAGGCCATTGTTCACAAAATGACCTAATACTCATAGAAATAAAACCCGCGAGGTAGAATACGGGCAAACCACTAATAATATATGTAATAAGTTCATTTTTTTTTTTACTAAATCCACAAAATGTGGTAGAGTTGAAAGAATGGTGATGCTAACCCAAATTCTGTGGAGTGTGTTATTACACTATTATGCAATAGCATGAGAATATAAGATTATTGCCACTCGTCTCGTGTTATATAAGGTCTTAAGGTAAAAAACATAATAACGTTGTTTTTGTTAAGTGTTGATGTGAGCACCGTGATATGGCATTAGCTTATCTGCATATCAGAAAATGAAACGGCAAAATGTTTCAAGCTCTATTTCGCATCTCTAATGCGGAAAACATGCTGTAGGACAATTTACAACCTTTTACCTTTTGGTACTTTTCATGTTTACTCGATGATAGATCAAAAGTGACAAGTGAAAGATTCCGCTATGCTCGGGGAAATCGATTATCGAATTTCCTTTTAAAATTAAACTATTCTTTCGATATTTTTTTTTATTTGTTTTTACTTTAAAATATCAGATTATATTTTGAAAAGAAAAATGACCACAGAATAATGTCCAGAAATATTTTTAGACAATTTCTCTTCCTAAATTATTATTGAAGGATGTTGGCTCTGTATTTTGTGCGGGCACATGATATATGCAGTATACAAATATGACCTCATCTTTGAAACTTTAAAAGTATGTTGATGAGAATGCGTGTTACAAATTCTTTTAATTTTTACTTCCAACAAAGAAGATATTAATTTTTTCCCACGTGAATCTCGGCAGTAGTCTCATGGTGTTGAGAATCATTTCAAGTTACCGAAAAATTGCAATTTTACATACAATTTAGCTAAGAAGAAGAAAAGAGAAAAATCGATCCAACAACTTCAGATAATAAAATAAGGATGCTGTCTTTTATCATTCCCTAAGATGAAATGTCCTATTGCTGGTTCAAAACTACATAAAAGTTTTAGGTTTTTGTATATTCATGTGCGGTGAATAATAATAATAATAATAATAACAGACTGTAAGAGAAGGACATAGTTATAAAACCATCACAGATTATATTCTGTTTTATGACAACGTTATTTTACCAATCAAATAAATAAAAAATATTAATGTGAAAAACTATCCTCTTTTCATCTAAAAAAATATAGCACGCTCGTAAATTCTAATAATCGCTAACCTATGTGGTATCATAACTATTTAGTTCTTACCGAGTTACCATTTAGTTTCATAAAACAAAAGGAGATATATACTACTATGTGAAAAACGACTTGTAATTTCTCACGATATAACATAACGGAGTGTCAAGTGTATTAGCAAATTACAATTCCGTATATTTTATTTCATATAAAGTGTTTGACTCAGAACGACATTGTTTCATTTTTATTTATTATATAAAAACGGAAATCTTTTTCCAATGTAAAATATATTAAGCAAGCCATTTTTAAAAGTCATAAAACATTTTTTTTTTGCTAATTGTGATAAGCTTTACCCGTTGTTCCGATATACTGGTTTATTATTCCATGTTAATTTCCATTCATTTGTACAAAAAATTTACTTTATATGAAAAAAAGAAAAATCATTTCATTATTTGTTCTGTTAGAAATCGTTAGTTATACATGAGTAATTTCTTTTCTTGTAATAATTTTTCATATGAAAGAACATCCTGCGACACACAAGAAAGATATACAAAAGCTTTACTTTAAACAAAGAAATTTACGAATACCGCGATCTCATCTTCACTTTTGGCATCTGTATTATTTTAATTATTACTTCCAATAATATACTGTTGACTTTTTCTCTAAGCCGTAAGCATCCCCTGGAGTCAAAATCTGCAGAGTAGTAACGGAGAGTGTCAAGAATCCTAAAGATACAAACAGGAAGCAAGGAACCTGTATTACAATATAACGCTTCATTTTGTATTTACGTATTGCATGAAAATGTTGAAATAAACGGAATTTAACTGTTTTATTAACATCAGACAAATATTTGTTATATGTTCGTTAACAGTTTAGAAGTCTTGTATATAATATTAGTCACGTCATTTCAATGAAAACTTTCGTGATTTTTGGTATTATACAAAATAGGTTTTCTTATATTGGAGATATGAAATATTTGTAAGGTTACAAGGAATTATTTTCTTCATAGTGTACGTATATAAATTGTTGCTGCTCAAATCGTAATGATTTTCTTCAGTGCAATAATTACGCAAAAAAAAAAAATAATAATAATAAAATAAAAAAATGCAAGTACCTATCGCTTACATTTGATTTGTTTTAATGAAAATACAGAGCGTAAAATAGGTCTTGCTTTGGTCTTCAAAAATAATAAAATCATTTTGACCAACAAGCAAAACAAAGCACATTACTGCTATGCAATAGAGCTTTCAAAATTACTTGCAGTATTATGCACATCGTGTTTTTGCCTTGTTGTTAATGGAGCAAGTATACTGTTACTATCTTAATTAATGTTCTAGAATGGGTATACTGAATGACTTGCACAACATGATTAGAAGTAGCCAATTTGCCGATTTTATCAAAACACGTTTAATGACTTCTTATTAAAAGTTATGAACTTTTGACGTTAAAAACTATCGACATATAGACCTACAGCATAGAAGTTGTTAAAAAAAAATTGTAACGTCAATATGAGGTACAATACCTTAATTAAGTAAACCGTTTAATGTGACAGAAACCTGTATCGAGTTTCTAATTACTTTGTATAACTATTCTAAATTAAGGAGTTTCATCTTTCAATAAATTTTTGATAATCGTGCTTGACCGGCTCGAGTCTGCAGACAAGGAAACAAACATTAACTAGGCATTAAAAAGTGAATGAATAGCTTTAAGAATAACGTACATTTACAAACAATATATTATTGTATTTGTGAAGTCAAGCATCGATAAATAAACATTGGATATTAAAACTTATAGCCGTGTATGATTTCCTTTCCGTTGAAATATGTTATTTGTTTGTAAGATTTTTTTAATGTAAATGCTTCATATATTATGAAGTCATGTAGACAGGTTGAAATGAATGATTTTGCTTGACCATCGAAATGGCTATTATTAACGCCGATTGCCATATATTATACTGCGTTTACAAAATATTTCAGAAGCTGTAGTAAGTAGGATTCTTTATTTAAAGCTCTATACTACTATACATTAATAATTCCAATGAAAATAGTATGTATTAAAATGATGAAATATTTAGTTTGCAGGCCTTGATTCTTGACAAAATTATGTAAAATTTTTGTATCTCAAAAATAATCACTGAGTTATAAGATATTATTAATTTTATTACCGCAATATTATTAGATTTGAGAAAAGATCAACAATGCCATACAAATAAAGAATTATTACACTAATAATGAAATGGTAATTCTTTCGTAATTTGAAAACCACAGGAATAATAGATGCTTTTCTTCACAGTATAGCAATATTGTATAGAGGGGATAAATCTTTTTCTTGGTCATTTCTTTACAGCTGTGTGTGTTTGTGTCGAGATGAAATGTTTGCATTGTGTTACTTCGTGTGAATGTGATGAATTTCAGTTGAAGAATTTCTTTTCTGCAAATGTGGAAGAAGAGAACTTTTTTTCTTTCTTATTTTAGGAGTCGTAGCTTCTGCACGTTTTTCTTTTTCCACTTCACAATACTTGGATGACACGAAGAATACCAAATGTTATTACACCGCTCTTTAACGGCATACTGAATAAAGTTACTTTTACACAATTTTAGAATGAACGAGGGTCACTCCGTTACGTTCAACAATTTAGGATTTTTACTATTTAAAGTGTAATTACCTTGAGACGAAAATAAAACATTGTCTAAACTCGCTGACATTTATTGTTGCGTAGAAAAAAACCTTCTCTTCAAAAATGAAAATACATCAGGTGATGGTGGAATTAAAGTTCGTGAAAAGCAATATTGGTTATTCAATAGAATATTTACAAAGGTTAACATTTCACTATTGGTATTTCTACGAGGAGTTTCCATTTACTCGAAATGAAAAAAATGAGTCCACATTCGTTAGTTATTCTTGTTTTTTTTAATAATTAACTTTCATGCTATTCTTTCAGTGAATGCATATTGCCATGAATGCCATCGTTTGTAGGACCACAGTCTTACAAAGTATTTATATAAATTATGTTTATTTACATAATGATATTTAATCGACAGATATTATTGGCCGTTTCACATGAATTATACTCCACTTTTGATTTTGGAGAACTCACAGTTCTCTCAGTATTTGACATAATTTAATTGATGAATATGGTATTGGTAATACAATTGACATGTAAATTGAACTTGATATATTGAGAAATGTTTAGAGAATAGAAGTAAAGTAACGCGTCTTCAAAGATCAAAGAGTGGAGTATAATTCACGTGAAATGGACTATATACACGACGAATTCTTGAACTATTTTTTTGCATGTTATATCTTCCGCTTACAATTTTTTTCATGAAGAACTTAGTGATTGTTCCTTGGGTACTAATATACAATTCGATAACCTCTGTGTAGCGTTATATTGCATTATTTTACATTCCAATTGCCTCTGTTAATTTGGAATAAATCGTTTTTTCTAAGTGGTAATTCAATAACGTTAACAGATTAGTTCGAAAAGATATGTTGAAACCAAAATGAATAAATTAAATGAGCAAGATTTAATATTTCTCATCATTCAAGAAGCAAAAGTTGTAATTCAAAATGAAAACAAAGTAAATTTCCCATTATTCTCTGCCATCAACCTAATCCATACAAAATTGAACTTGGCGGTTTACAAACAGAAGGACCAAAGTTGCATAGTAAATGCCTAATGTAACAGAACCTACAAGCGGTTGTATTTTAGATTTCCATTATAGAGTAGTAGTTTTTGAACAGAAACATGATTGTATTTCTTGGTGAGGTAAATTTACACTTTATTATTGGAGAAAACCCATAGAAACAAATTGACACCTCTAAATTGAACGCTAAAAAGTTGAAAGCCTTGTTGTGGTATCATTCATGTTTTCAGCATTCATAAAATATTCAAAATGTTTCGGGCATACTTTATAGTAACGTTGTTCAAAATAAAACGTGTGAAATACTCTTTTGTACGTGTAAATGGTTTCTACTTATTTACACTTTCTTTGTGTCAAATCATTGGATAAAGATTTTTACTTTCTCGATTTCGCAAAACCTACATTATTCATCAAACTCCATATCAGAGTAGCAGATTTTTTTTTAAAATCTTCACTACAAAAGTGTGGTGTTTTCAACACACAGTATGTTTTTGATTCTATATAGGTAACCAAAGGTTTCTTGATTTGATAGCTCAATCGAAAGTTGACTCTAAAATTTCTTTATTTTCTTTCATGAAGCAATTTTTATAAATTACAAAAAGCAAAGATGAAAGGAGTCATAATAATCTCCACAAAATCAACAAGAGGATTGTTAGTTAACCACATAACACTTTGTTATGGTTGAATTACTTCTTTCATTACTCTGTCCTTCCATATATACACCAATACTACAAAAAATATTTACAATTCTCTGCAACTTGTTATCAGCACGAAAGTTTAGTTTTGTTTACAGCGAAATCATCTGTACAATTTTGTTACGTACTCTGCAACCTGAGCTTTAAAGCGTGTTTTAAAACTAATTATTTACTTCGCTTACTTATAGATTATTTTCTGAAAATTGGTAAAATTACACGGAATTCAATGATAAAGATGGTTTTATTTTTATAATATGGATTTCATAACAAATTGTGATTTTTACTTATTTTCGGATCGCTATATACGCAATTTAATTATAGAAAGTAATGGCTGCAGAAGTGCAGATATTATGCTTAAAATGTGACAGCAGGATGGCATATACTTGTATTACTTATTTTTTAACAAACAAAATATTTTCATAGAAATGGATTCATTTATGTTAATGCTAAGATATACTTCATTGAGACTGAAAAAAAAAAAAAAAAAAAACTGTAACACTGAATAGATGAACACTGCATTAATGTACGTATTACTATTTCTATAAGTACATACAAACCTATATGTACTAAAAAATATTATTATGTTTCGTATATAATATAACAATATTTTTCTTATAAATTCTATCAAAATGTACAACTCATAAACTAATACAAACTTATTTCCTTCCTACTTCTTTTCATTTCAATTTCCTCCAGAATCTGAATAAATACTATAAAACAATAGAATCAAATCATCCTGGAAATGAATGGTGGGAAAAGCTATAAAACATCTTCCTTTTATAGTCAGTAATGTTGCATAAGAATAACATAACATTTAAAACATAACATCACGCTCACGCTTCATTCAAATGGAAAGTTATTTTCCCCTCCATTATATAAAAAGATATTCCAATATTATTGCATTTTCCAATTACACAGTTTAACACGTTAACCACAATAATAGGTTCAAAATGGATTATTGGACCAGAAAGTAAAAAAATAAGTTTCACTTCAGGAAGTATTTTATTGTTTATTGGCTATTAATTTCAAGTACGTTTTTCTGTAGTGAATGGCAAGTTCCTCAAATGTTTTGTATAATATTCTCTTCGCATAGGGGTGTGTACTGACCAATTGGAAAAATCACGAAAGGAAAGGGATTGAAATCACTGGATTGCTTAAGAAAATGGTATTGTGGAGATTTCTGGTTAAAATACGTAACGTCAAGGGCACTGTAGGGAGGATGGAACTGATTTACGTTGCTTTCCAAAACAAATACAATATGATAATTTTGTCTGTCGGGAATCTCACAGGAAGTTATATAGTGGATGGGTATTATTTTGAATATTGCCCGTTTCACTTAAATTATACTCCACTTATGACTTAAGAGGACGAGCTATTATTTTTTTGCGACTGTGATAAACAAGAAGTCAATTTCGAAATTCTAAATTCAAAATATTTACCAATCAGAATTTAGAAATGGTAGAGTTAGTGCACAGCTGGCGAAATCACAAGTTAAAACAAGAGCTCCATATCCTTATTTTAGTTACACTTAAAATAAACAAATTCAATATTTAAACTTTTTTTTAGCAATGTGCAGGTTATCTTTTCATGCTTTTATAATTTTGTCTTCATCAGACATGCCATTAAACATTATTTGTTTAAATAACGTATTATATTACAGTCAAATTACAACAATCTGGAATGTAACAAAATTTATAAAATAGAAAAGAATTTTGGAATATCTCTGCATAAGAAATCATTGCTCCCTGTCTTGCTGATGCTACCAGATCTTAGAAAAAGACTTTCCATGTTACAAATTCTCAGAAGAAAAAAAAGTTTAATCGAAACTGGTTCTTCATAAATCAACTTGTGAAGATGCGCCCGACTAATTCATGTTCTAGTTTAGTTTACTTTTTTGGTCCATCGGCCCAGAAAAGTATGTAAGAAAAGTTGTAAATTATATTTTACAAAGTCATACAAAAGCACGATTTTCCCTGACAATATATGAAAAGTGTTTCTACATGAAAGACGAGTTTTCACCATTGCCTGCTAACATGCATTAGCCACATAAAAAGTGCATCGTAAAATTATTTTCCTCCTCGAAATTCATACATTAATAAACAAATTTCCTTTAAAAAGTCACGTTTTGAGTTCTTGACCCTTTTCTTAGTTTTTTTTGCTAAAGAGTACAGGGAGAAATGTTTATTTTTATACTTCTTCATGACAAAAAGTAGGTTTTCATTTATTTTTTGACATGGAAATATTAATAAGCTGATTTATCTTTCGTGAATATACAGCAGGAAGAAAGATTTTTTTTTTAATTATTATAATAAGCAATGCGGTTTCCATGCTGTTGAACAAAATGTGTCTGATAGAATGTGCATGCAGTATTTATGAACCGTTCAAGCAAATAATATTTACAATGGAACTCCTGTAGTTCTTTTAACCACCAGTCCATTTCAAATCTGAAATTTCGGTGATAAAATAACCTACATTGATAAAAAAAAAATGAAGCAACTCGTTTCACAGAATCATTAGCTGGTTCAGAATTACTAATAAATTATGGCAGTATTTTTGTAAATCGTCAATCATTGACTGAACTATTTGTGAGATCAGCAAATGCATCTTATAAGTAAAAAAAAAGTAGACTTTTCCCCTATCAAAATGAATGCAAAATCAGTTATCATCCCAGTTTGCTTTCGTATAACGATCTATGCAATCAAGTAAGTTCTCAATTCGACTGTCATTGGTATATACCTTCAGTTCATTATGCATCTTACGGAATGGTGACCCTACCACTTATAGTTGTTGTTAGAGTATCATGTTTTTGAAGTCTGTATAGTATTTAGTTAGTTGTTACTTCTACCTACTCACTGTAGTTCAATGAACTGAGTACTGAGAGTTCAGATACATAAAACCCACTCTTCAACCCACAGTACTTCACAAATATAATGCAACATCAATATAATTTAAAACTCTAATTACTGCTGTAAATTATATTTTTGAAGAAAATATGAATTTGGTCGATTTAGGTCGAAATGTTATTTCGTTCCATTCTACAGTCTTTCGCAACTTTTATAAGATTCATACGTTAGTAGTCCGCACTTTCGACTCAGTATGCTGTTCTTACCAAATAGTGTAGGTGTATATACTGTAGAATATTCTTTACTTATAATGGAAATCCTATTTGCAAGTAAATTAGCTGTTTTCCGAGTTTGTTACATTGTATGGGAATAAAATCCACTCAAAGATAATGGATTAGAATTAATGATTTTATATTCTGAATAATGGGCATAAACAAGTATTCAGAAAAAAAGTCTAAATTTTTTTGAATACGATTATGGTAAAAAAACTCTTTGTATACTGATTATGCAATAAAATGTAATCGGTAGTTTTATAAAAAAAAAATGGTTATCAAGAAAGATAAATTTTGTGAGTTTCATAAGATTGAATGACAGCACAACTAACTGAAGCAAGCAGATAAGTGATGCCTTCTCTTCGATGTACAACATTTACTTCTTATTCTCAAATTCAGGTGCACAGACCACTACTTCTAACGCAGACTGATTCCTGACTTTTACTCGAAAAAGTTAACTCCTTACTGATAAAAATATTTCGACCCATATCCATATTTGGAACAGCAGAGACAATTTTGAACCCACAAATAATTAGAAATACTTCGTTAACCATATTCTTAATTATCCATGTTGTAACTGCGTGTAAAATGTGAAATGTGCAAGAGTAAATTTTGACGTATAAGGAGTGCACAATGACGCAAACGTTTCAAAGTGGTTAAAAAGTGGGCGAGTAGAAAAAGCTGTCACTGCCTATTATGGAAATAGAACTTTTTTTAAGGTCGATGAAATAGAAGGGAAGACAAGATATTATAGAGTTGGCTGAAGGAGTTATTCGTTGCGAAAAAGAACTTTGCATGTGAAAAACCAAAACCCACACGTACCAGTTTGGTATTATCACTTGTTTCACCATGTATTGATGCAGCAGTTCTGTGAACTAACAGGAATATCGGGGGTTTGTAAAAACATATCTTGTAATCCAACAAGTTTCATTCAACCTGACAAACATTAAATATTCATTTACATGTCCAGTAATGCAATAATAATATTGTTCATTCAAGATCCCTATCAGAGAAGGGAGCTAAAATGAAAGAAAAAGAAAATGTTCTGAGCTGATCTCATTTGTAATCAATATGATAACGAATTTATGTTTACCAATTATCAGATATTTTAATTGAATATTTTGAATTAGTATCATCATCGTATAAAAGCTAACCATCCAGTACCAAATATAAATGTTGCATCAAACATTATTTCAGCTCTGAAACAGATCAGTCGAAAATACAGTTGCTGGTGAAACAAAATAACACAACAATTCTACTTCAGCAGGATTGAGTTTCCCCCCAAAGATTGCCTAAAATAACTTTAATCTACACAAGCAGAATGAGATGAGTCAATAAAGAATAAAGAATAGAAAGCAAGAAGAATTCGTCAATAAATGTAGAGCAGATTAATTTCTCGATTTCTGATAATATTATATTTAACACACAATTATCTTGGTTTCATCGTACGATACCTATACAATTATTTGAAACATGAATTGTAATATGATAGAACAGACAATCCAAAGTTTTCAAGTAGTTATTATATAGGAAGTTTTATCTAATATTCTACTATTTCTACCATTATGTCCCACAAATAATCCTAATTTCTCATAGCATAAGCAAATATTGTTTCTTGAAGTTCAGCTGTCGCTCGAGAAAACCCTGTCGTTTTTATGCATTTCATTTATAAAGTTCTGTACGTGGAGTTCCTGAACTAAGGGAAGTAGCTTTCATTCCGCAAACTGACAAATCATTTGAAAATCTTATGACATCACGATCTAATAATAACAACAATTTAAAATATCATATCTTTTGTAAACTTTCTTGCAAATGTCATTTAATTTAGTTTGCTAAGGTTGGTTAAATTCGGTTTTTCTTCACCGTGTGAACTCAGAAAAGGAAATGATTGTAGCATTACGTTGAAAAAATTGAAAGTTTCCGCCTACTCTGCAAATAACACATTGGAAGCTCACCGATCTTCTTGTACGTGGTTTGCTTTTTGTGGAGGTGTAAAAAGTGCATTCCTATATTTCAAGTGGATGGACTTTTTACAGATCTCTTTTATCAACTTTGGGGCTATTCGAAAAGGAAAAGAACAAAACCTTTCACTATTAAAGAGGGTGTATGGTGAACTTTGATTATAAATCATGTTTGGTATTTGTAAAGAAATGAATTTTTCAGTACTGGTGATCAATAATAAACTGAAAGTTAATTAATTTCAAGAGTGCTGATGAACAACAGTGAAATGAAAACTAATTAATTTTAGTATGTTTCTCAAATGTTCAGAACTACAAATAAAATGAATGGCAGAAATTTTCTGTAAAAAGTTCTCAAACAGCAATGCATCATGAAATCTGAAATTAAATAAATTCTCAAATTAAACTATTATAATCTATGATAATTATGTGATTTTCCAATTTTTTTTTCAATATTTTCAAAAATGTGGTTTACTTAAGATATTATTACATTAAGAACATATAATTTTTTTTAACCAGTGCAGGATTTAGGTTAATAATTGGTTCTCAATTGCTCGAAAAAAAATATCTATTGAATATTAAAAAGAAATTATTTTACATTCACCTCTCATTGAACTCATTCTCTATTTTTCTTCACGTCTTAACATTTCTCTATTTTGTGGAGTACATGATATACAGTATATGACCTCACAACAAGGTCAGTATTTCCATTTTATTACTTATCAGTGCTAAGAAAAGAAAGGGGAGTGCCACGTTCAATAGAAAGAGACACAGAATATAAAGTAGACCAGGGATAGAAAGTGTGACAATTGACTTTGATAGCATTTAATCTGATGTGGTCAACTGATCGAGAAATTCGCAGTTTTATCTCAAGAAAAAAAAGAGGATGGAAATGTTGTTTGAGTATATCTTCAAGAAAAAGATTTCTCATAGGACAAGAATGGAAGTAACTACAAAAGATGTCCTCTTCTTCTTTTCTCTTTTTTTCGGTCTCTAACTTTCTGCTGGTTCCGCCTCTCTCACACGTGGAGAAAAAGTAGCCTGGAGTCATCGGAATTCAAATAATGCACTTGGTAATACAAAATAAATTATGTTATTAAATGTATTGGTAGAGGAACATGTAATACTTCAAGGTTTATTTATATATAAAGACTTCAGTTTTGGTAATATCTCAAATATGTTTAGAGATAATGGTTAATGGTATTGTGATGATTCAACTACTGCAATGTGTAGGTTTCCAACCCACATTTTATAGCACCTACATCGTTATAGAATCGTGGACATTAGTTCTGTGTTATTTTATAGATAAAATACAAAATTGTAGGTGTTTCTTCAGCAGTAAGTATAGTGCGAAACATCATCTGAATTAAAAATCTGGAAATTTCGTAGCAGACAGGAATATGACAGTATTTATCGATATTTTTCACATCATCTATTCTTTCTGATAAAAAATACTATGATATAGTGATGCACTAAAAAACTGCCAGAATAGTGATTCTATCGTAAATGTGGAGTATAAAGCAATATTAGTGAGAAGGTGACTCTCATCGTAATAATACCTTGACCGTAAAGCAGTTTCCCAAGAAAAATAATAGTAAAACATATGGAAATACCCATTGTCTCTCATATAAAAGCAATGATTATATTCCTCGACTTCTTTCAGGTCATTACACTCAGTCATCTTCAACTAGTAATTACTACATTCGAAATAATCATTAAATTTTCGGGGAATCGTAATGAGTGATTAGAGTGATATTTTACATTACCAACAAGATTTCATTTTGATTACGGAATTTCCAAAAATTCTGTTAGCAGAAAAAAATCTGACCGGTAACTCGCAGATAAAATAGTTTTGTATAGGAATGGTAGGTATCAGTAATGTAATTAATTTCACTGTTGTCCTTTGCAAGAAAAGTAACTTGATCATAACTATACAGACTTTCAAACAATATATGAATAATTTTCCAAGCTCACTATACCACAAACTATTTATGACATGCAATTTGTTGTTGTTTTATAACAAGTAATACTCGTACCAGTGTAAGCAGTAAGCTAAGCAAATCTTTTTTTTCTTTTCTTTTGAGCCAGTTGGCTAATGATGTGTTTAAAGTCACAAGTCCCTAAATATTATGTTGTCATACGTAAACATGCCTGAAGCAGTGAGAGTGGTTTTAGAATATGAATATGAAATTCTTTTCCTGACTTTCAAGGTCGTCTTCTGAAGATAAAATGAAGAAAGCTTTTCTGGTCCACACACAAACAAGATGCACTAAAGAATGCACGACTGCACTTTATATTGATAGGAAGTTATATATTGCATGCTCATAGATTTCTAATATACACTAATAAAAACAGTTAGGAACGTTTTTCATTCTTCCTTTTTTTCGTGAAGAAAGCAGATTTTTTATTTTTGTTTGTTATGAAATGATGTGGAAACTTTTTTTCAGTTTATATTTGAGAATCTATATTATCTGTTTCAGAAATATATTTTTATGAATAAATTAAGATCTTTTCACAACATCGATATTTTTATATAGCCATTTCAAAGCAACTCAGACGTCGAGTTTACGCAATTCGGGCTGATAACTTTAAACGTTTTGGAAGCTTTTGTGAATATTCAGTTAGAATTACCTTTTTCAGGATGACAGAAACGTCCTGCACTGACGATAAAAAATATGGTATGTTTTATGTGTTGTGGAACTAAGCAAATTTTGAACGTGTAAAGCAATCACACACATAGCTGTGAAAGCGATGTAATTGTAGACGAGTTAAGAAAAATAATATAGTATTCATATGCTTTTAAAATGCTGAAAAATCTAAATAATCAATTTTGTTAGTACTTTTGTATAATTTTAAAAATCACATGAGCAAAAAATTTCGCTGCCCTTTTACTTCCCCATTGCAGAATTGCTACATTTTTAGCACAGTGAAACCTTCGTTTCGTTCTCTTTTCAGTTCTCTTTTCTTGGAATAATATTACTGCTCTGAAGAAAATAATGTAAGTTTCGTCTTATAAAAACATTTTAGTGGAAGAGACTAAAGACTGTAAACAATGCTTCTGAAAACATACATTTTTTTATCTGCTCCGTAATTGGATGAGATAATATTTTAACTATAGCCCTCTGAAAGTTAGTTGCAAGGCGGATGAACCATTTCCTAGAAATCTTTTTCTCCAAGCAATGCTTTAGACCTTCCAATAAAACTAGTTCCTTTTCTTTCTTTTTTTGCATTCATTTGTAGAACTCAAATATCCTTATCCAGATCATGTAAGGTGTGGTCAAATCTCAAATGATCAATCTTCTAACGAAAAAAAAAGAGAAGTCTTAAGGCAAAGACCTACTTCAACACAAAGTAAGAACACGTCATATAAACTTCTTTGAAATGAAGTACATGCATATATAAAAGAATTAAATTGTTTTTCTGCTTCTTAGTCATAAAAAGGTCAACATCTGTTTTGTTCCGATGTAAATGATACAAAATATATTGTGAAGTTTGAAGAATCAAAGGAGACATTGCGTGAGTGTTAGATGGGAGTCAGTGCCCTTGTTGAAAAGTCCATCAGCATCTTCCGGTGATGCTTTTTAGTTCCTTTCGACATATGGAATGAAAGATACACATTCGAGGGGTTCAATATTGCAGTTTTTTGTTTACTTTGTAATACTTCGGAGTTTGATTAAAACATATTTACTTGCCTTGGTCTAAGTTCACGCAAGCTTTGAAATTCGCTGATATTTTGTCCGTGGTCTTCACTAGTCGCTGACTGGGGAGCTCCGAGAGTTCACTTACTAAAGTCGATGCAGATTGTCAGGAATATCTGGATTAATGTACATAATTTCAACTCTCTTCAATAGAATTCAGGGAATTTCAAACAAAATCACTGTACAGCAATATTTGGTCACTCTAAACCCTTGCTTGCCCTTGTAGCAAATCCTATATGCCCATAGTAATCTAAGGAGATTTCGATCAAACTATACTAAATCTTGACCAACAAAGCTGATTCGGCGAATTATATGGAGAATTAAGCTACATTATTAAACTACGGAAAAACCTCCGAGATTCAGTGTAATAGTTTCTTCATTTACTAAAAAAAATCTTTAAATAAGTTCGTTGCAGAAGTTATCGTTGATTTATTTTTAAAGGTTCATTCGAAATTTGACTGAAACTTTATCGAAGTTCGCCTGTATTATACTACGTCAGAGAAATTCAAGAAGTTCCTTGTAAAAAAGTTCAAAGTTTCCTCTAGTTTGAAACCAGAACATCAGCAGTGAATAACCCCTCGATATATATACAGAAACATACATTTAAGTGGTGGCCTCTTCCACAGGTTAACAATTTACAGGAGTCACGCGAATCTAGAGCAAAAGACGACAGATCAATGTACTACACTTTTCACTCCCTTAGGTACAATAACAAGCAATTACAAAGTCAAGTGGGTTCTATCTTATTCGCAAAAAATGTAATAAGGTGTTGCTTGAAGAGGTATCATCCTTTTCTGTCGTTAAAAATGATTTTTCGGAAGTGTAATTGAGCAATTTTCTGCTTTATGATGTTGAAGAATGGAATATAATGAGGAGATTACTTTTAATTTCTTAATCGTATGTACGGCCGCTGGTCATTTTTGCTACACACCTCATATGATAGTTCGTATTTAGCGTATTAATTTCGCTCTTACTTACTTTTTTGTTACGTGATGAATTATGACATGTTGTAGATCTTCATGAATATGTAATGTTTAGAGTTTAATGTACCAAGACGGAATTTTAATTTGAATATGTACCAAAATGAGCAATAACACAAATATGCATTATCTGTATTAGTGGAATAAGATATAATTTTTGTAAGAGGTAAAATCACACAAAGAAAGATGGTAGTTCGTTGCAATATGAGCATATAACGATTAGAATCTTGTACCAGTAAAGAAAAAAAATCGCCTTCCTTGGCGTTCATTGGTGACTAATTAGTATTATCGACAAAACAACGTTTCTACCGACCGTACGTCATGCGTCTAATGCTAAAAAAGCTACATTTCCGTAGAATTAAAAAGTCATTAAAAACAAGTAAGATGCTAATTTTACCCATCTCCTCAAACAATTATCGATGAGTTAATCATATCTTTAAAAAACTCAATGTGTCCTTGCAATATTTTCACCTCAGCACTCAGTGGGCAGATTATACAGTTTCTTATATACTTCCCGAACTTGGCAAATTCAAGTATATGCTTGGAGTACTGTACGTGACCAATAGGTCGGTGCAGTAATTCACAAAGTTTTGTATTCAGAAGAGATCCGTGGAAAGAAAGAAAATTTTGCAACAAAAATTTTCTTTTGCTTCCTGGCAGCTGGGTCATGACCTTTAGGTTTGCTGCCACACCTTACTCATACTATAACGTACTTATTGCAAGATATAACCATTCCTGTTACGACTTTACATGACAATATTAATATTTACATTTCTTCAGTTCAAGTCCTAATCTATTGCTAGAATCAAGGAAGACATTTTTTATTAATCGTTGTATACTGTTTCTCGTATTAGTAAACGTTGTACATTGCTTTGTTGAAATTTTATGGGCTGGCCATTGTTACTGAATTTTTAAATAAATAATTTTTTTCCATTCTAAAGTAGAATATCAAGATTGAACAATTTATATTTCCTTCTGTACGCATATTTATGTTAATATTTTAATTTTCAAAGAATATAATCACTGCAAGTTTCTTTATTACAAACTTTTAAATAAAGTTTATTGTTGAAATGGAGATGCTGTTCGAAGCAGTTGAAAAAAATCTAAAGACACTATATTCAATAAAAAATAGTAAAATATCATATGCAACTTATTTATGAAAAACATTATAAAGCCTTTCAACAACTACCATTTTATAAATACAATTAATAACTTAGAATAAACTGTGAAACACTAACTGGAATCGAAATGCTGTTTTAAATGTGCTGATTAATCATTACAAATAAATATAGGACAATTTCTGATACTTGTGTTCTTACTAACGGAAATTGGAGTCATAAATATGATTTTCCGTTATAGGAAAACAATTCATAACGAGTAAGTTAGTAAGACATTCCAAGAATTAATATTTTTATGGTTTGTTCATTTGGCGAATACTTTGATATCAGGTAGTTGAGGAGGTCAAAACAATTAGTCTGTAGATACATGTTGACGTTGTAGAATGTTCATTCGCATTCAGCATTCAATAAATCGAGATAAATCTTTTTGGAACTAATGAACATGCAACTATAAAAATGCCAAAAAATTAGATTTCAGTTTTAAATTTTGCTATCATAAGTACTTGATTTGTAATGCTACATCAAATAAAAGTGATAATAAGATTTCATTAAAATAACAATATCCGCCGAGCAACCCTATAAGGTATATATGTTGTGAAAATACACACAATGCTAGAACTTTAAACAATACAGTTTTTCATTGAAAATATTTTGTTCCATTTCTCATTTTTCATCATTTCATCATTCCAACATTTGTGGGAAAATGGATGTAAGCTAATTTGACGATGTTTTGTGCCTGATCATAGAATCAGCAAGCGTACAAATTATACATATTATTTACCAGGAACCCGAATTCCGTTGTAAACGGAAACTTTTTTCATCAAAAACAATGGAACGCTTGAGCGATTCTAAATGAATAGAAAAATGGTCTCCAAATTCATTGTTCTCTTAACAATGTGTATTAAATACTACTGAATGACAATCTATTCAAAATTAATTGCAATTCTTACAAACAAGAATTACTTCTTTTCGAGCGAAGGAGGAAATATCTTATATAATAGTTACTATACGAGTATACACGAACATCTGTGAATTAACAACACGTGATAGGGCTGAAGAACCACTACGACAACTTACTTGAAAGTTTTGTCTCACCCCGGATCTTCATACCTTACATCATTTTTTCACTCAAATTTTGCGTGAGGTTTAATAGATATTGATTCGAGATAGCTGAAATTATTTGTAATTATAATTCCTTCGAGTTGGATTATTATTGGAATTTTGATTGAGGCAATTGAGAAATGTTAGTTCTGAAAACTATGAATTGGATCATCAAATTACATTTGATGTTTATGCAAGTGTAAACTGAATTATATATATCAGGATTAGTATACT
>JAQIWE010000098.1:0-32627 GCA_034698565.1 Campodea plusiochaeta
TGAGTTATTTATATCAAGAAGACTAATATTATGTTATAATATCAGAAAAGTTAATTTAGCTGCAGGTAACCCTTTAAAGAATAATTATGTTTGGATTGTTCTTCTCATATCTAGTCTACTGTATAAGTACCACAATAACAGATCTCTGCTTCTGTAGAAAATCTCTCAAATGGCAATTCTATATTTTTTTTCTTTGTTGAATTTCTGTTGAAAATCAATAAAAGAAATCAGAGAGATTCGTTTTTCCTGTTTGCAACCACCACAGGGAGAAAACGAAAAGAACGAAAGAAGAAAAGAGAGAGAAAAAAAATATAGAAAGGAAAAATAAAAAAAAGGGTATTTTTAGATTCATATGTCACATTTCATTTCACTTTAAAAGGAAAATTTCCTTTTTTGTTTTTTTATCTTTTTACTTAACCTTTGCATCAGGGAACCCTTTTGATGCAGCATTTTCATTGTCGCACTGCCAATAGTCGAAAATGTATGGTTTTCAGAGTTGGGTACTTTAGCTTTTAGAGATTTCTGTATAATTGAATTGATACGGAAGGCGCCGTTTCAGCAACTTATATTGCAGGAGTGTGTTCTTTGTATAAAGCTAATAGCTGGGAACACGATTTTCAAAATCTTAAAGCATTGGATGGTCTAAGGATTTAACATTGTACTGAAAAACGAGTACGGTACTAAATTATAAAAATACTATAGAGAAATGTATTGTGAGTTAATTATATATTTGTTAATCATTTCTTGAACAGTTTTCCATATAGTGAAATTGACATTATTATTATTATTACTAATTTCAGAAGTTTAAAGTTATTATATCCAGCAGTGAATATTTTCGAAAATGATAAAATCAGTAAAGTTATTAATGGATTTCTATAATGTCCATTGTTATCTAAAGATACATAGAAGGTAAAGAAATTGACAATTTCTTCATATAACAGCCTTTTGAGAAATTTTCCACATACTGTAAGCTTATTACTGTTACTGTTGCACTAATTTCATTTTTACTGTTCTGTTACAGTGATGCCAGATGATTCACACACAATCACAGCATGAAAGAACATCCCTGACTAAATTAATAAAAATCAGCGAATAAAATAATTAATCAACCTTCTTTCAAATAAATGTAATTATGTTCTTTGTACATTTATAAAATTAGTTTATTTGAAAAATGGAATATTTTCGGCATTAAAATAATGAAACAATGTAATAATTATTACATCCTAATAATATATTTGATGTGCATACAATGAAAGAGAAATATTATTATTCTGCAACCACATAAACTCATGAAAACAAGAAAAGTAAATAGTAAACTTTATCTACAACTCTTTCAAGCAACAAGCTATACTTAGGAATTCCGTACACTACATTTGCTCAAGTACATAAAACTTTCTTTAAGCCTTTAATCTTCCGCTTCGGAAGATTTCTAGAAACAGAAAGACTTCCTAAAACCAACTTTTTGGTTTACACCAGAAGAATTATTCTTTTAATGTATAGAATGGAAAGAAAAACAAACTTCTGGGAGCAACGTGGACTTCTAAATACTTATTTTCTCCACTTTTTGTTTGGGGGTGAAATCAATAATAATAAGTCAGGCGGGTGTCCTAAAGTTATATTTCTCATTAATACATGATGTACGTATTAGAAGTAGGCCTAATTTTTGTAAATTAAATGTAATAATAAATTTCGTTCGAAGGTCTCTGGTCCTTGTTTATTAGTATCATCACGAAAATGTTAATTAAATGGTTACCTGCAGATAATGAATTTTTCGTTTTCTGTCGTTTTCTTGTAGCTTACATTATTAAAAAAATATTATTATTATTATTATTATTATTTTTTTTTTTTTTTTTTTCATTTTTTGACCCGACGGATCAAAAGATATTTCTGTTTATAGAAGTTGAAAAAGTTCTACAAGGCAGCACAAATCGAACTTTTTATCTTCACTACCTTGCGAATATATGCAGCAGATTGGTTACTGAAAAACACATATCGGAGCATATCTATGAAGAAGTAACAAAACTGACTTAACAAACAATGCAAATTAATCCATTTATTTACATAACAGTAGTTGTCTCCTTTTCGGTCACGCTTGCTCCGCTACCTTACAGCTTATTTTACCGCATTTTCTAAGGTGAATATATCCACAACCGATGATTTTTGTGAGGTAAGAAAAATAATATGAGTTATTTATATCAAAAAGACTTATATTATGTTATAATATCAGAAAAGTCAATTTAGCTGCAAGTAACTCTTTAACTTCTGAGTTAGATAAATTTGCCGATGTACTGTAAATTTTGTTAACTATCAGAGCTTCTTTTGTTTGTTAACTGTTAAAACTTCTTTTGTATGAGTATGGTTTTGTTAGTTAGTCGTATACTTTGGTTGAAAAATATACTAATATCTTACGAGTACACATAATGTCGCAATGAAATGATTTTTATCCCTTATTTTCAAATTAATATTACAGACAAAAAATCAAGTTTAATAAAATCAAAGGCAATAATAATCGAAGTATACAGTACGTAAAATAGACATTTCTGATAAAAATAACGAATGCCACGTTTAGTTTTTGTGCAGTTGTTGCATACAGTAGGAACTTATGGGGACTGTTAGCTATTACGAAATAAAATTTCGTGTTTTCATGTTGTATAACTGCCATAAGCAATAGACCAATTATTTTTTTTAACATAAAAAACGACACCAAACTTTCACTATTTATAAATGGTAGCATGTGTGACGGCATTATTTCACGATGAAATGAAAACACCAATAATATTTTACCTAGGCGTTGCTATTTCAAAGGTTGTTGGTAGGTCCATCATCATAACATAATAAAATTTCCGTTTGTCAATATTCCAGTGATTTTTAACGACGTAACAATTAATATATATATATATATATATATATACGTAATGGTACTCGTAAACGAATTATACTATAATTATTATTTTAATCTGATATCTGGTTACCGATTTCCATCATTCCATGGTATTAGAGACATGAAAGCAGCTTCGAAGAAAGGGAACTGAAAGAAAAAAAAATCTCATACTTTTCTATATAAACTGGTTTCTTTCTATACAGCTAAAAAGCAGGCTTATTTAACTGTTGCTCTGGAAAGCATTTTTTTTTTTCGCAAACGGTAAAGTCCATATCCACAATTTTAGTTTTTTTTTCTGATGTAGTGATGATAATTATTATCTCCTTACATCAGTCCATTTACATTTATGCTTGGTTTGCATAATTTTTTCTTTGAAATATTAGCTATCATGTACAAGAAAAAATAATATATTTTTTTCCTATAGCCATATTATAACCAAAATATCAAGATCTTATTTGATATTTGACACTCTAGTAAAGTAATTAACGTAACGTAAATTAAATTACGCGAGATTTTAAATAGTATGATAATGCTATTAACGATAAATTAGCGTTTTAACGTCATTCTGAAACTGAAAGTATTATTTCAGTTTACTATCAGAGTTGACTTATACTTTTAACATTTTAAAACGATTTCGGCAGTTCATTAGTTGAATTTCTCGCGAATTATTCTATTTCTTTGCTTGATCCACAGTAATTAAATCATAAGTAGTTTCTGTTTTCCCTAGGTTTATCAATCCCGACATTTCGGGTCGGTCATTTAGCTATCCCGGAACCGCGAAATCCTGAATTTTGTAATTAATTCGCTACAAAATCGGAGCATTTGTTTATAACGAATCAGTTTTGGATTGTAAAAAAAAGGAACTTTGGGGCAAAATTTTCGCTTTTGAGATAAACGAAGCGAAATACTATCAGTGTAGAAACGCGAATAATTTAATAGTTCATCAAGTTACGAATTTGAATTTTTGAAATCTGCTTTTGAACAGGATTATTTTGATATAACTTAAAACAAGTATAAATAATTATGTCACCCTATATGTCGCTATTCTAAATGCGATCTTAATCGTTTGCGTAATTGAAATTTGCAATATGTATGATCCAATGACCATCAAGAAATGCTCATCAATTAATTTGTATAAGCGATTTTCAAAATTGAAATATAGTGTTTAAAAACAAGTTATGGATCTCTAATAATTATTGTGAATGTATTTTTTCTACAAGAATTAACAAAATTTCGTAATTCCAAGAAGTCAATCCTGGGATTTAGGAGTCACTATTTTCCACGTTCTGGAAGTAATTGTATAGTTTTATAACTTTCAGTCATGCTCAAACCCACTAAGAATAACACGTGCTATTTTTTTTAAAAAATGGGAAAAAATTTAAAATATGATTAACTAGCTGTTCTATAGGTAATATATTTACACTTGCTTGTGGAACTTTTATTTTATTTTGACTGGTAGATGAGAATTCATTATGGAATATGAGGACAAATAAGAGTTGAAAATGGATAATCTACTTGGTTGTAAATTACATTTGACAAGTTCATTAAGCCTGGTTATGGATTTATTATTTCTCATGAAGAATGATGCTACTATTTTTCCATTATGTTTTGAATCTAAAAAATCTGTTACATATTGCTGATGTGAATAGCATAGGAACATCCATTATATTATAATTTGGAAAATTTAGGGCTTAGTAAAGACAAATTTTAACAAACTTTAGGAATTTAATCTTTTTTAATAAATAAATAAATAATTTGATACCATATTAGAGAATTTTAGTTGTGCAGTTTGTCTAAAATAGTAGTTTCAACACATTTTGTCAATAGTATTTTCAGTTATAGGAGAAATTTTATTAATGTACTATTAATGTGTCAGATGGATGAGTTATATTGTTGATGTATGTTGTAAAAAACAAAACAAATAATATAACAAGTTAAAAATATGCTTAAACAGTAAAATAAAGTTTTGTTTCTTATGTAACTTACCTTTCTTAAAAATGTATTTTCAGATATGGCCAGTGGCAATGGTGAAGTGAGTATGGAGCAGGACGTTTCTAAGGGCAAAGAAGAGCCTATGGACCAATCTGGAAGCGATGTAACACACACTGAAGATTATAGAAAACTCATTGAATATGGTCTTGACGAGAAAGTTGCAGCAAAATTGGATGAAATTTATAGCACCGGTAAGTTCAACATTACTTTTTTGTAGTTATGTATGCCGATTTTTTTTCTATGGCTCTATTATAATTTGGATTTATGATTACAATAATACATCTAAAGTGGATTTAATAACATTGCTTTGTGATATCAGTGAAAGTGAAGAGAGGTTAAATAGTTAGATGCTGTAATGGTAATTAACTTAATTTCCCAATAGAGTTATAGAATTTGAGATGTAACATGTTTAATTAATAAAAAATGAAGTGAATTGGATGGCAATAGAGTGTTACACGCTTTGGGATAATTTTTGTTGTTGAATGCTACTTACTTGAGATTACTTCAAAATATTGGGATGTGAAGTGTGGTAAAGCTATCAGTGAACTCTCACTATGGTATCATCAGCTTGTTTAGTTGCTTTTATGTAACCTATGAATTCAGAAGATGGAAATTAACTGAAAAAAATTATAAAAGTTATGCAAATCATGATTTTAGGGAGAAAGTTCAAAATTGATTTATTATTTTCATAGCAATTCCAGTCATAAATGAAATGGATTTGACAGGTTGCAAAATGTTTTATTTTAGGAAAATTAGCTCATGTTGACCTGGATGAACGTGCGTTAGATGCTTTGAAGGAATTTCCGATAGATGGGGCCCTAAATGTGCTGAAACAGTTTTTAGAATCCAACTTAGAACACGTGTCCAACAAATCAGCGTACTTATGTGGGGTTATGAAAACATACAGACAGAAGACCAGGACAGGACAGGGAAGTCAGGGAGTTGTAGTAAAAGGGCCAAATGAAGAGAAGATTAAGGTAAAGAAATTTATTTTATTCTGTGTAGACTATCAATCTTTCTTGTTCTGTATTCATTCAGTTTCTACAACAAGTAAAATAAACCTTATATTATAAGTTAAGAATGGTTATTTTAAAATATTAATTTGTTACTGTGTCAGTTGTTTGAAATTAATTCAAAATTTGTTTTTACTGAGAAGAAGGTTTATTTCACTTGTTAGAGAAAAATTATTTCCTGTAGGATGAATGGAATGCTTTTCATTTTTAAAAGATGTTCATACACAAATTATTAGTATGTTTGTGTTCAAAACTGTAACAATAATTAAGAAATAGGAATGTGAAATAAGTAAAAGTAAAATTGTTAATTTGATAATTCTTTTTGCATAATATAAATATTCTATTTATGATCTGCTGAATAATAAGATATTAATCTTACACATAGTGCAGATTAAGTTATTTCATTTTATTAAAGATATAAAAACATAGTATTTCTTTATTCTTTGCAACTGATCAGTTCATAGTAGTACTCGTGCTGTCGTACATTTTTAACATTCTTAAATGTAGCATTATTAAAATGAAGTATATTGATTGTATGATCATCTTTTTTTAAGGAATGTTATGAATCCTACAACAAAAGTGGTGCTGGTTTCAAACATGATGAGTTTTATTACCATATTCAATTAAGTTTTGTATTATTTTTATTTTGATACTTCTTTTTGTTTATCCTCAATCTAAAATATAAAAAATTCTTTAAAAAATTAATTGTAAATGTAAATTGATAAACTGTTTTATACTTAAATGATGGTGCCTTTTCCCAAGGAATGTACTACTTGCTTCTGTAATATAATCGGCCATTAAATTCTTGGTGATTATGTTGTTTAAACCCTTAACTAATTCTTTAGCAATATAGAATGACCAAACCTTTTTCAATCAAACATATTTAGTCTAAAAGTCCTACAACGTGAAATTATTCCTTAATGTCAGACTGCTTCATAAGAATTTCAGAGAATTAGACTTAAATGCTTTCATTGAAAGAATTACAAGATAATTTCTTTTCAGTGATTCAAAAGTCATTTTTAAGATTAGTTTTCAAATCAATACATACCTCTACTAATATTGAAAGTTCCATACTGCAACAGTCTTTTAGTTCATCTTCATAGTAGAAATATCTGAAAAGAAAGAAAAGTTATCATAGTTATAAAAACTAAATGAAAATATCTGACGTTCTGACCTACAAGCTTCAAATCTTATATTTCCCTTTTTAAATTGGAAATTTACATATTTAATTACTTGTACTCTACAAAAGTAAAGTCCTTATAATATCTTGTAAGTGTATTTAAGCTAATTAGGTATATGATTTGAAGGCAGGCTTTTCCTTTTTCTTATTATAAGTGGGATGATAATAATCAGTAAAGAAGGATTTTTCGTGTACAGTATTTTAAAAGATCAATATAAAGTAACCTGTAGTAGGCTAGATAGTAGTGTATTGATTAGAAGGTTGCCTGCAATATTATTTGTTAAGTATTGTAATTGGAGGCCATAGATGCGAGGATCATCTACTAACCAATGTAGCAGTGGGATGAGGAATGGTGACCAGATGTGATAAGTATTGAATAGAATTAAGTAGTTTGTCTCTAGAAAGGATGGACTCAGGTTTAGTTCATATTTGAACAAATAATATCAAATAATGGACTTAGTCTTCCATCAAGCCTAGTCATTTTTGTTACTGATATTAGTTGCCATATATTTTGAAGTTACTTTCCGTAAGTACATGTTGTCTAATTTGCTGTATTTTCAAATCCAAAACTAACATTGTAATTCTTTCCACTGTCAGTAGATGGCATTGGTTTTTACTGCAAACTACTGCCATCTAGTGAGTGGTGGGAAAAATGAAAGGATGTGGTATCTTTGTGTTTGGAATGTCTTGTGAAGGACAACATAATGTTCTGAATAATAAGTACTTAAAAATATTTATCACTAATATTGTACTGATGTAGGTTTGAATGAACACAAACATTTCTGTATTTGATAACATTTGTTGATTTGTAATATATCAAAGTGGGAAATAGCAGGTTATTACATATGAGGAAGTTGTAGGAAATTAAGTGTGGAATTGTCATGTGAAAATCTGCCCAAATTCATTCTGATAAGAAGTAATACATTCCAAGACAAGGCATCATCAGCTGTGGCTGATTATGGGGTATTTAACATGTGGACATTAATGGCCAGCCAGATGGAAGTTTGAAATAATGTAGGGATAACTTGCTAGCACAAGGAAATAGGGAAGGAATTTTATATTAAATCATAAACATACAACTATTGGAGATATCCAAGGAATGTGACATCGAGTTTTTATTTTATTTTAAGATAACTTTATTTTATTTTAAAATCATTACTTGTATTTGTTGACTTTCAATCTGTTGTTTTTGTAACTACAAAGAAAATATGTTCATTACTAAATATTTGTTACTGGTGTCAAGAATGAAAGCAATTCTACAGTCAGGGCAAATTCCAGATAATGAATGTTATTTTAGAACGTTAAGTAGCAGGATATGGCACTATATTATTCATACTTTCAAAGAAGGTGTCCATTTGTTATATGCCTCAGTTTCTAATAACAGCACATTAAAAAAAGAGATAAATTTGATAATTTCTTAATAATAACCTAAAATTGTCTCATCTCTGGAATCAAAAGCACTCTGCACTTAAACACCAGCGACCAGCACGAGCAGTAAATATTGCCAGGGGGCTGATCCTGCTTTTTTATGTTAATAAAAATTATATATATAAAAATAACTGTTAAATAAAATATGCCTTGGAAGAATTTGAATTGTATAGATGTTATAGAGAACTACTCTGGTTGCAGGCCATATTGGATAGGTCAGGGTACTCTCTGGATGTGACAACAGGGCAGAGGAAGTATGGAGGCCCTCCTCCTGGATGGGTGGGCAGTTCCCCTGGCAACGGCTGTGAGGTGAGCAAAAAAAAGTGCAAACCCAAGAGCACAATGTTGTCATGTGCTCACCCATCTTTTTCCAACTTGGAGGTGCTGTTTCTTTTCACTTCTCAGAGATGTTGCAAAACAAAAAACCTTTCTTTTTTTTCTTTTGACAACAAATGATGGCAGATCATGACATATCACACAGTGGAACATTCCATTAGAACATACTTATTTTGGGAGAAGTTTTAGATTAGGGTGTGTTAGGTTGTCAAAAAAATAACATGTGAAATATTATTTTTCATGTGTTGTTGCATGGGAAAGTACTGTAATAAGTAATATAATTATGTAGGCTAATTGTGGGTTATATATGGTTCATTAGAAATATATAATCAACCTACTGAATATTGTTTACAGATGTAATAATGTTTAATAAATTATTATTTGGGTTACAATTGTTTAGGTTTCACTCTGTTGTAGTGTTGGGCAAATTCTTCTGGGCTGCTGTTGCTTTCTTCAAGACTGAAAGTCCTCATATGCAAAATTTGGTGTTCTGAATAAATGGAATACCTTTGTAAGAAACTCAAAATTATTGAATGAATGATTGTTTTCAGTGGGAAAATTAGTCCTGTTTTGAATTCTGTTAATACTGGCACCTATAATAAAGTATCCTGTTACATAATAAAGCTTACAGGTGTTAACTATTTGGCTGAATTGTAGGCCTATTTAATGACTGATAAAATTGCTTTGAAAAGTATTTGTTGAGAAAATGGTGTGGGTTTGGTAAGAGAGGACTGCAATATCTGTCAGAAATGTAACTTCGCCTAACACTACACAGAGATGGAGCTAAAGTATTCCACTTGAGGTATGTTTTAATGATGTTCCACTGTGATGATATATTGTGAATGATTTGCAGGAATGATTTCATTATTCATTGGATAATTTAAGCTTTTGCATTGATTTATGAATTGTTTGATGTGCACTTGCATAACATAATTCATAAAAACATTAAACAATTCAGAAATAAATATATTTTTTGAAATCCATGTATTATGTAATAAAATTTATATTGGATTTTAAATTGTTCAAGTGAATAAGTGAAATCAGCAACATACTTTCTTCTAGTATTGCATGTTTTTGGCACTTCCAATGCTTGACTTCTTGAAAATTCTGGTGAAGGGTTTTAGTGTTTCTTACTTACTGTTCCAATAAACTGATGTAGTCAAAATTTAAATTACTAACCTCACATAATTCAAATCTAACAATAAACTAGTTATGGAAACATAATGGAGATTTCTTTTACTTAAAAAATTGTTACTACATAGGTGTACATAATTTGCAAATTGCAATTGGTTTAACTGCATGTTTTTTTGGAAATATTCCTTGAGAAGAAGTAAGCTCATACCTTACCAATATATATATAGGTCTTTTGCGGCAAAATTCCTAAGGACATCTATGAAGACGAATTAATACCTTTGTTTGAGAAATACGGAGTAATATGGGACTTGCGGCTAATGATGGATCCAATGACTGGCCTTAACCGTGGATATGCTTTCATCACTTTTACAACTAAAGAAGCAGCTCATGAAGCAGTTAAGCAAGTAAGATCACCAATACAAACTGTTGTAAAAGATTTTGCTTTTTCTGTGCTTGCTCTTTTTGCTTCTTTCATTATAAAATGTTACTAAATTACTCAAAAGAGTTGACAATATTTCAAATAACAATTATGTGATAAATTATATTTTATGTCAATAGAATTAAATATACAGTAATTATTATTTTAAATGAGAAATTGCACATTAATTTTTAGTCGAATGTTGAAAAAGTAATGTGGGGTGACTAGTATTTGAGCATCCGTAAATTCTGTATGATTCTAAAGATATAAAGTGAATGTGTGTGATTATAATGGGTGTAGAGAAGTTCTTCTACAATCTTTTCCTTTTCAGGTTTTAAAAATTTCTTTCTTGTAGCATTGTGATATCTTTTTGCATTTCTTGCCTCATGGGGAAATATTTCTTGTAGTGTATAAAAATAGAATAATGTTTACGTAAATATCTTGATTTGTTGTGCCAAACTCCAAAAGTCTGCTTGTAAGTATAATTTTTTTCATTCACACTGGTTATAATGAACTCTTTTTGTTTGTTTTGCATACATACTATTTCTTCTATGTAAGTTTCTCTTAGAAAGCAGAATGTTTTTGGATTTTGGTCACTTGTATTCCAAGTCTCCTCTTTGCATTGAAGTGGGAAGGGGGGAATTTACAGAGAATCATCCAGTTACTCTTTCACAGGAGTGTCTTCTCTCCATGGAACCATTTATTCCTCATCCTTATCCATTTTCCTTACTTTTTATTTTTATGAAAGGGGTAAGGATGATATCCTCTGATTGTAGTAGATAGATAGAGATCTCCTTGGTGTTTGCATCTCCCTTTTTTTTAGATGTTTGTTTTTTGCATTCCTGTTAGTTTTGATTTTCCTTTTTTTTATTTTAGTTTACATTCCTCCATACCTTTTTTTTTTATTTAGTTTTGGAACCTGTTTTAAGTTTTACTTTGTAGTGCTATGTTCCAGGTTTTGTGTTTGTGCCATCCATCCAGTTATTCCTTAGTTTATCCCATTTTTATGACATTTTTTTTATTTTAAGTTCACTTCGTTATGTCCTTCTCCATCCCACAGCTTGATAATCATGAAATCAGACCAGGCAGATCTCTGAAAATAAACATTAGTGTACCGAATCTTCGTCTTTTCGTTGGCAACATACCAAAGTCTAAGGGCAAAGAGGAGATTATGGAAGAGTTTGGTAAACTAACAGGTAATGTTACTGGAGATTGTTTGCCCTAGCCATTTTCTCCATGAAGTAAAAGAGGGAAGGGGGCAAAGAGTTAGGGAGATTATATATTGTACTTTGGAAGGATATAGTTCCAGGTAACCATATTCTTTCAAAGAAATTTATATTGGGAGCAACTGAAACAGCTCATTTGCACCCACACTCATTGGCCTTTCCAATTTATTATTATTTTGCAGCTCAATGATTATGAAATTCGAAAAGGCAAAAAAATTGGTGTTACCATTTCCTATAACAATCACCGTTTATTTGTTGGAAATATTCCCAAGACTCGCGATCGGGACGAGTTGTTTGAGGAATTTTCCAAACACGCACGTAAGTTCTTATTATTTCATTTTGTTGTGAAAGGACTTTGCTTTCTTGTTCTTAATTCATTTATTTGCTTTACAAAAAAATTTAAATTGCTTGACTCACACAATCTGTATGCTTATAGAGGCCAAAGGTAGCACTTCTATTTTGTCTTGTTGCTATGGTTCCATTATTTCAGGACCTAATTTTGACCAAATTTGAAATTCCTAAAAATATATTGTACATAACAAAATTGCTTATGCCATTTGATTTTGGATATTGAAAATGGTGTGCTTCTTTTTAACGCTTTCACTAGTTTAATAAATTTTTATTCCAAAACTCACTGGGAAAAAGGATGAGAGAGAAATCTAGAAAGCTGCAAAATACTTTTTAGAAAATACTTCCTTGCAAACCAATTGGATGAGATGTCTTAACTAGATTTTTTGTCTCATCTGAGTGATTGCGTGGCCTCAAGGCCCAGGGTGTGGGATTTACACTACCAAGGTATAGGGTTACTTATTCTGGTGTTTTATCAAACATCATATTATTCGTAATTTATTTTCATTAATTTTGAATAATTATGTAAGATATTATATTTAAGAATTATTTACGAAAATAAGAGAAAATAAATATTTTCTTAAATGGATTGCATGATAATTATGTTAAGTAATAACTACGCTTGGATATATGCATGGCAACATGTGGAGGTTTTACTAAAGAATATTGCTTTCAAGATAACCGCTATTAACAAATATTTTATAAAAGTGATATAAATCGGAAAATTACAACTTTCTAAATTGAAAACTACTTAATATATTTTACAGGGTCTGTCCAAAATGTGAAATTGATTAAGTGTAGATAATTGTTTTGCTTCAGAACAGAACTTAAATGAATTCTAACATACAGACATAAAAGTAACCTAACACAGTAGTGAACAAATTCATTATTTTTCTCCTTGTAATATTGTGTACTTTACAACAACTATTGCAATATTTATTTTTTAATCTAATTAGTATTTTATACACAAATTTGACATGCAATAAGTCCATTGAAGAATTTTCAGTTGGAACATTAAAAAAACTACACTAAAACAAGCATCAGCTATTTGAGGAAGCTGTAATTTTCCAAACAGTTTTCATAAAGTTTCTTTTGTTACATGTTAATCATTGTAGTGGTCTCTAATATTTATGAGGATAAAGATTAAAAATCTATATATTATAAAATTAGTTTATAGTAAAAGATTTAATTAATGATTCTAGTGACAAATTAAAGTGGAAAGGGTTAAATTAATGGTGAACATAGTCTATAAATTAGTGTAGTTATAGTATATTCAACTGTGCTAGGGTGATTTTTTTTTGTTTTCTGGGAAGTATATATTTTGAGATGCAGCAAATTACCGTATATCTAATCACAATAAATTTCTGTAAACAAATGATATGTTATATAAATATATTGGATATAAATTAAATTTTACTGTTTTGAAAAATTTAACTTGGTTTGAAGATGATTGTTTTTAACATTGAAATTGTCAAACTGTTAAGTACATACACTTATCACATTAACTTTGTGTAAATCGAAATTGATATGCATTCCACTTTCAGTTAAGCAATCACATTTTTACCATAAAAAGTCAGAAAATTGTAATGTAAAGTGAGATAATTAAAAAGGTCGGACTCTGATTTAACATACAGAGTTACGATGAATAAGAAAATTAAACTAAAAGCATATATAAAAATGTAGTAGGAAAACAAATTATGAGAATTTGTACTTGTAACCTAGCAGATTAAACATACTGTATGTGCCTAGTTGAATAAGATGTTTTTTTACAGCTTTGCAGTTTTCTTTGTTTTGCTGCAACAGTTGTTTAAAGAGCATGCAGTTTGCAAACAACACTTTTATTTTAGTACCATGTAAGGACAAAAAATAAGTTATTTGATCCTGTAGTGAATTCCAAACATATGCTATATGTGTTGGCAGTATTTAGGAGCTTTACACACTTATTTTTATTGTGATTGTTACTGTGAGTGCAAGTGTATTGGTGTTTCATTATTTATTTGCATTCGTTGTGTGTTTATAATACATAACTTATCATAGAGACAGAAACTTTATCAAGAAAAATCATTTAGGTCTAGTATCAGAATAGCCTGTTTGAAAAACTGTTGTTTTTTATTCAACTGAAGTATGTGTTTTTAACAAAATGAAAAAAGTTGATGAGAATCAAAGTGATCACATTAATTTTTTGCAGTTTCTCTGGACTGTAAATATACTTTTTGAATTACGCATTGTTTTCTACTACACACCGTATCAAGTCTATACATTCTTTTGAGGCAACATAACAATATCAACAGTATGGGTTTCACTATTTTTTATATTTATCTCAACTGCTGTCACAGAATCCAAACAAAAGCAATTTAAAAGCGACTGTTGAAAATACAGAAGTTTCTGTCTCTAACTATTTTATCCATCTAACTATTTATCAATGTCTGTTATGTACCCGATTAAAAATCCAATTTGGCTTAAATTTCACGTCTCCATAAATAATTATTGCTGAGCAAATCATAACGTACTTGGAAAGAAAAAAAAATTAAATATGGTTTAAAAGTAAGTATTATTTTGAAACAATTGTAATAAGATCTGCTACCATAAACAATAACAAACTAACACTATCTGATGATGGTCAATTGTTTTTGCTTATGATAGCACATCAAAATATCACAGTCTTATTTCAAACCTGTCACAAATACAGTTGTAGGTAAACGTGTTACTCTAGATGCTCCGTTTATAAGTTAAAAAAACATAATTGTCTATAAAACTTTTATTTATTCGACAATGTTTTTAAAGTTGTAAGAAAGGCATTGGTGATGTATGTATTGTGTATAATTTTCCTACAAAAGTAGTTTGCTTTTAACAGCTGGACTAACAGAGGTGATCATCTACAGTAGCCCAGACGATCGGAAGAAAAACCGTGGATTTTGCTTCTTAGAGTATGAATCACATAAAGCAGCATCACTGGCCAAAAGAAGATTAAGTACAGGGAGGATAAAAGTTTGGGGTTGTGACATCATTGTTGATTGGGCAGATCCTCAAGAAGAACCAGATGAGGAAACTATGGCAAAGGTAAAGTCAGCACTTTTACTAATTTACCTTTCATGTATTCATTATTTTACCTTTCATGTGTTTTCTAACATAGTTTTCCTAATAGTAGGATAGAACTTCATGAAAAATTGAATCTGTCTGCAAAAGGGTTTTTTTGCCATAGCCATTATTTATGAGTAAAATTATTGAAATTCTAAAATATTTTCAGGAAGATTTCAAAGCAAACAAAATTGTTGGATTTAATAAATTTTAGATAATTTGTATCACTTAACTACAATGTTCTGCAATTCTGTTAATGAAATAATTTTGAATGTATAAGTTTTTAATTCACATTTGGGTTGTCTGCTTGTGATCACTGTAAATGCTGTGTCATTTCACACTTTTCAAAAATATGTTCCGCTGAACAAACAGCAACTCATAATCGTATTACATCAGTAACTGCTCTTCCTTGTAACAAACTAAAATTTTCAAATTAAAGTGGTATTGGTTTATTTTCTAATTTTACAGTAGTTCAACTTCAAACCATTGCTGTTAAACAGTTTGTTTTGTCATATATTTATATATTTTTACTTTTGTTGAAGGTGAAAGTACTTTATGTGAGAAACTTAACCCAGGACTGCTCTGAAGAGAAGCTGAAGGAATCGTTTGAACAATTTGGTAGGATAGAAAGAGTAAAGAAGATCAAGGACTACGCATTTATTCATTTTGAAGAACGTGATCATGCTATGAAGGTAAATTCATTGTTACTCAAAAGAAGCAACAATATTAAAAAAATTCCATTGTACTGTTTTTGTGATTTACTTCATTCAATTGATTTTGTTTTATCCCAGGCAATGATTGATCTCAATGGGAAAGATTTGTGTGGAGCGAACATTGAAGTATCTCTTGCCAAACCACCATCAGATAAAAAGAAAAAAGAAGAAATGTTACGAGCTCGTGAACGACGAATGATTCAAATGATGACTCAGAGAGGAGGGTATGTCAGCAGTGATAGGTAAATATACAATTATAATTCATTATTATTCTCTGCTTCCCTTATAAACATTATGCACTCCTTAAAACACTGTTTATGTTTCTATGTACCTAATGTACTTTTAATATTCTTACTTCATTGCCATGTTCTCGTATTTATGTTATTACTTAATTTGGATGGATACCCATTGAAATCTACAATCCAGTTAGAAATAATATGGATGAGATTAAAGAATTTTCTTTGAGAGATTTGTCATTTCCTGCATTTTCATATAATTTTTCTTCTACCTGTGTATTTACTTTCAATAGAATATTAGGAGATACTGTTTACCATAATCTCATTACATTGCTTATTACTTAGATTCAGTTTATAATGTTACCTTGTTCGGACTCATTTCTGTAATACGTACAACATAAAATGTAAAATTAGTGAATATTTGTGTCACTGTAAAAGAAGAGCTTTCTGACTTTTGCACATCAAATTTTTAGTTGTAAACATTTGTACCATTGTACTGAATTTTCAAACTCATTTAATTAACCGTAATAAAATACTCCTTGCGGTACACCTTATTAATAAAAATTACTTTTTAAATTTGTAAACAAATGTCATACACCTTTATTTAAGACTTTTGCATGTTAACCATGCACTTTATTTACGCCATTTTTGACTTATGCAAACTACCCAAATTCCTGATTCTGTGCACAAAACTTACAAATCTTTATTTCCTCGTTCAGTATGATCCCCCCAGTTCCAATGAGAGGCACCAGTGGCACAACAACCAGTCGTGGTGGTGGTGCAGCGCGTCCACCCCCCAGCATGGGACGTGGTGATTATGGTAAGAAACAATTTTATACTTTTCATCATGCCTTCTAGCTTTTTGCTCAGTCAAATTTTTATTATGGGAAGTATTTATTATACTGTACATATTATGCGTTGAAGGTCAGACATTTGGAAAGTTTCAAAATTTGGAGGATAAGTTTGTATTATGCTAAATTCAATTATTTAAAAAAATAGGTGACATAAGTGGTTATTATGGTGTGGTTGTGGCAGTCTGTATATAACACGTTACATTGATGAAAAATCAAAATAGAAACAATTAATTAGTATATAAAGAATTTTACAATGCTTAGGGAGATAATTTTGTCATTTCTATAGAGGAATAATATTGTGTCTAATACTTTGAGGAAATTAGCACTTTAGGTTTTTCATGAACAAATGTCTGGTTTTTATTGTTATCTCACTTTTGTGTGAATTTGCTTGCTGCATGAATTGTTTAATTTTATAGTGTAATAACTGCCAGTAAACAATTTTCAGCAACAACTTTCTGATGTTATTTATTTGCCACAAGAAGTAACAAGAGCCAATTTTATATTATTCAATAAAAGAACTGTGGAGTTACAGTGATCTGTAATATATAAAAAGCCATGTACATGGTGAATTTTTTTTATGTCAAGTGTAACTTAGTTTCATTTCACTAATTACAGTACATTCATGCATTGTGCAATAAATTGTTTAATGATAATTAACTTTTTCAGGAATTCCCTCAATAATTTTATGTTGAGCTTCATTTTTTTTTCTTACTATTGTTATCATTTTACATAGGCTATATATTATTTTTTAATGAGATAATAAGCTGTAAAAGAGCATGCTGTTTTGATAAAGTAAGGTGCAAGTGTCAACATGAATAAAATCTTATAATTATTTAGGATGAGGGGAAATATAGAATACTTTTCATTTCCATGCAACCATGGAATAAGAATATTTGAATGGAGGATATGGATTTAATTAACATGATTTATTTGTACCTAATACTTTAGTAAATTTTGTAGAAATGATGCAAGGTGATATGGAGCAACTGGGCCATTGGCATCAGCTAAGTTGACATCCAGTTCATGGAAATATTGGAGCTTTTTGCATTCTTACATCTCAATTTCTGGTGGTCTCCTTCAAATTACAAATTTCCTTTCTAAATTTAACACACACTTACTTTGTACTCCTAATATATTTTTAAATATTTCACAGTTTGTTTTCATAAATTGAAATGATTCTATTTTTCATTTCCTTCAATCATTCTGCCGTATCTTCTATTGAATTAATAACTTTTTAGAGACAAGTAACCAGTCGGAGATATCATTCGGTCATTTAAAAGCTGTAGCAATACATTCTGAGCCCCGCATTCGAGATACGTGGAAGCCTTATAATAGAAATGGAAGGAACATTGAGAAATACTAAAATAAATACGTAAGAACGTTAAACTGAACATACTAAAATAATGAAGATTAAAGTGGGACACAAAGTAAACTTTCTCCTTTTACTAACGTTTCTTCCCATTTCTGTGTAGGTTGTATTGATGTTCCGTATCTTTTGTAGGCTGGTGGTACAGTATGAATGAATTATGAGCATCCCTTGAGGATACTAGTGCCTTCATCCCATGTCATTGGACTAAGTTGTTGCTCTTCCAACTTCATAGGCTTATTATATTCCATAAAGTTTGCAGGTATTAACTGTAGGTAGTCAATTTATTCAAAGCAAATCCTCAGACTTTTTTTTTGTAGACCTATTAATTTCAAAGAGTTTTTTTTTCAGTCAAATATTTTTTTCTAGTTTGAAATATCATAGTGAAAGAGATTTTTATATTAATTTTAAAATATTTTGAATCCATAAAGGCACTTTGTGATCATTTTTAAGTATTACTAAACAGTTACATCTTATTTAAAAATATGCTTTTCCTGAAAGATTCTTTAATAACACTGAAATATTTGGC
Organism: Campodea plusiochaeta; assembly: GCA_034698565.1. NCBI lineage: Eukaryota > Metazoa > Arthropoda > Diplura > Rhabdura > Campodeidae > Campodea > Campodea plusiochaeta. The sequence goes on from JAQIWE010000098.1 coordinate 18,733, forward strand.
CTAGTTGGAAGAGTTACCACTTGAAATTTTTTAAAGAATTGACAAGACAACATGAAATGCTTCCTTTCTTTTACCTCCGGATGAATACTTGCCGTACATTTTAGATTGGGAAATTTAAATAATATACTATTGAGAGGTAAAAATAAAAGCACAATTTTGTCATCACATTTTCAATGAAATATCTTTCCAAATTCCAAATGTCATGATCTTTTGGAGTGTATATTTAGTGCAGGTTGATCTCCCTTAATATCCAGTTAGATGTAATCTTCAATAAGATATTCGTTTAGATATACTGTAACTTTAAGATAACTTCAGTAAACTACTACATTTTTCTCTTATATTTCTTTTAAAAATTGCATTATTTTATCAAATTTCATCAGGCTACAGCATGCTCTTTTTTTGTTTATAAATAATATTTTTCAGTTTAAGATACCATTTTACTCATTGTAGTTTAATACTACATAATTTTTAGAGTGTCAGTCAATACAAGATGCCTTTGTGGTTTTCACTTCTTAGTATATTTTAGTTGTATTTTTTTGCAAAACAAGGACAAAGGGAAAGTTAAAAGTAATAAATTAATAATTTGAATTATAAATCAGGATAAACCTGAGGATATGTTTTGATAATTTTGCTTGCTTCCAGCAAACTTGAGGAGTTGGTTGAGCAACAAATTATCAAGATGGTTCTTTGACATGGAGTGGTTCTAGACTTTTACTTTAGGAAATTTGTTATGCATTTTGTCTTGTTGGAAGTAGTCTGGGTTTGTTAATACCAATAAATTTAAAGATCTTCACAGTCTTTTATGTATTTCTGTGAATTCAGAAACTTAGTTTCAACTTCTGCATGTCTATTGTATGTTTTCAAAATTTAAATTCAATTCTTTATTACTTGTTCTACTGAATACCACCTTTTATCTTCATAGAATATTCTTTCAGTGACTTCATAATACACATATTTACAGTTAAGAATGAGATATTTTCATACACAACTCTTTTCTGTCTTGTATTTACTATCTATGGCAACAGTGAAACCGGAGCTACAACAGTTTACTTCATATACATGCATGAAATCATATGTATGATCTTCATTCTACATTTATAGAATTTAATATTTTATATAAAATAGCTTGCAAGGAAGCAAGAATTAGAGTGTATTATGTAAGTGGATTGCTTACCGAATATACTAGTACTGTTCCCTCAACATTTCACATGACAGCTACATATTGTATTGAAGCAGATTTATATTTTACACTTAAATAATTCATTTCAAATTCATTGGTGTTAAAGGTGTTGTACGCTTTTGTTTCTTCAAGAGCTAATTATAACTCGAAACACAATTATTAAGCATGTTAAAGAAAAGAAAACATGCATGGAAACCAATTTCTGTGGTTTGAAAACTGCTACAATTAACTATTACAGTATTACAAATTTTTTCTAAGTAAGCAACTATTCAAACCACAGGAAAACTATAAACTGCTCTTTCACAATTAAAAGAAAACGCCTTTAATACACGTGAATTGATATTTAGACTGAAAGATTGATCATTTATTTTGAAGACTTGCACCTTACTTTTAGATGTTGTAACAAGCAGTATTTCCTGCACATGCAAATATCAACAAGGATTGATGACAGTTCAATAAGTATCATACTCCAGTTATTATTATTTTTTTAATAATTTGAACGAAAGCAAGCCATTATTATTTTATATTGTTTCCTTGCTGTAATTGCACTATTTTAAACTGTGTTATGTTTATTTGACTGGTTGTGTGGGGAGAATTGCTTGTTTTATTTTATTTCATTTGCTTGTCTTTTTACCTTTCCCATCCTTTCCTCCTCTTTTATTTTGAAGATGTTGTGCTCATTTCGTAGGATTTCTTGTAGTAAGTAGAATAGATGTTTTTCTTTCCGATTTATTGTAGATGTGGGTTAGTTTTTATTTTACCTTTGACTTTAGTAGGGCCGTCAGCTGTTCTGTTTATTTTAAACATTTTATTATTTGGTATTTTGCCACTCCAGTCAAAAATTTATTTTAATTTGGAATATATTTTATTGTTTCCCGGCATGCCTTGGCATAAAAATATTTTATGTAGCCTGAAATTTTTTTTCTCATTTGGCTTCTCTGGCTCAAAATGTTTGGACTCTTCGTTTTCTATTCGTTTCTAGATTATGATTACGACTATTACGGTTATGGAGATTATCGAGGAGGCTACAGTGATCCCTATTATGATGACTATTACCGTTATGAAGATTTTTACTACCATGATTATCCCCCACCACCACCCCCTGCCAGAGGAAGAGGCAGGCAAGCTCAGACGGTGGGTAACATTGGTTCCTACTTGTCTGTTCATTAATTTGTTTGCTTCCTTATCTGGCTCAATTTGAATTTCGGAAAGAATTTTCTTCGCTTGGATTCTGTGGGATAGGGTTCATCTTTCCATTTACTATTCCCTTTTTTTACCTTTGATAACTTTCAAAGTGGCAATTGTAAAACCACGCGCTTGCCATTTTGAATACTCCTTGAAGAATCGTAAATCTCAAAGAAACCAAGTGCAGAATTTTTTTGTCATATCTGAGCCAAACAAAAAAAAAAACAAATCAAATCCAAATACTCAATATGAGCAATAAAACAAAACAGAAATGAACAAAACCAAAAAAAAAAGCAATGCTTTTTCAAAATCATATTTTACCTTAGTAATTAAAAGATTGAGGTAGCCGGGAAATGCTAGTTGTGCAAAATTTTGTGCAGTCTTCAAAATTTCCTAAATTGAAATGGAAGAGAACAGCTGGGCAAACTGATGGTAGAGTCAGGATGCAACAAAAGGTTAGATGGGTTTTTCCCCCAAGTCCAGCACCATACATGTCCACCCAATTACAATGGCCGGCTCAGATATGATGAGAGGTCAACTTGAGCATTAGATTAGGAGACAAAATGGGAAGTATTGTTTTAGAGTTTCAGTGTGCACAAGCTGTGATGCTACTTACATATTTATTTAAAGTTGAGCAAACTATACCTTTCATTTCAGCATCTTTCCTTCTTACCATTCTATAGCTTAACTTAATAATGCATTTGCTGTTCTTGTACTGCAATGAGTTATAAAAGGTTTATGGTTTTTTTTAGGTAGATCAAGCTATATACATTTTTTTCTTACTTTTTTCATTCAAAACTAAAATACAAAATAAATACTGCATTTATTTACTATTGTTATTTCAAATAATGAATATTACTGTACATATTATAAATAGGCATACAATTTTCAATAAGTGCTCACTAGCTTTGTGTTCTTTTAAAAACAAAACATTTAATTCCATGTAAAAATGTAAATTTTGGAAGCATTGCAGTAGCAGTTTAGTAGATGAAAAGTAAATTGCTTTAATGTAAAGTTTTACTAATGCATGCATTTGGAATGTATGAAGTAACAACTTTGGAAGCATGCTAATATCTATAATGGAAGTGAAGCCAAATTGTCCCATCATTTTCAGGCTGGTCGTGGGCGTGGGGCGGCGGGCCGTGGAGCCCCCACCCGAGGCGCTGGCCCCTCACGTGGTCGAGTGGCTTCGGTCCGGGGCGCTTTGACAGTCCGTGGAGCCAGGGGAGCAGGCCGTGGGGGGGCCAGAGGGGGCGCCAAGGGAAGTTTAGCAGGTGAGGATGGTCTGTATTTTTTCTTCTTTTTTCCATTACATTTAGACAGCTAGCCCCACTGATGCAACTGTTCTTCAGGAAGTATTTGAATATATTGTTTTCAATTTTTTCATTTTCATTTCACAAATTTTATTGTGGAGTTATTTGAATTTAAGATAATTTTCACTTCAAATTTTTAAATTTTGTTTCTTTCTTATTGATAGTAAAGTATTGATATATAATACTCTAAAATGAGGTAAAAGAATGTTGTAATCTAAATAATTGTAATTTTTATGTTCAGCTGCTAATAGTCTATGCTTAATTTGGCTTGTGCTTTAATATGCTTGTTTCTTTTTTTAGGTGCTCCAGAGAATACCAGCATGATGGAAGAAATGTTTGTGAAACATTCTCTTGAGCATTCTGTATGTTTAAGTTAATAAATGGAAATTTATCCTGTTTTTCTTTAAGCATTACAGGTTTTTGATTTGAAAATATGTTGCAGTGATGGTGGATTTAAGTAATTTTATTTCAAATCAGAAACTTTTCCCTTCAACCCTGGTGATAGCTCCCTTTTTTTAAAATATAAATATGCTGTTGTCAGTTATCAAACTATTATAATTTATTTGATCAAAACAAAATTGAAATACAAATCAGTGTTTAAGTGATTAGTTTTTACATGAAAGAATATTTTTTTAACATATTATCTGTATTGGCAGAAAAGTATAGTAGACCTTATTTGAATTTTTGTTAATATTTTTTTAACCCTTCAGTTAGGTGCCTCGAAGTAAATTTTATACACATTTGGAACTTGTACAGTGATATAGAAGTTTTGAAATTCTAGAGTTTTGTGTAGAGTACTTGTATTTAAAAATATATGTATAAAATATACTGCATTTGGATAACCATTTGATAACTGACAATTACAGCATTTGGCATCTGCCACAAAATTAATCTTACTTTGCTTATAGAAAGCAGCTTACAGTAAATTCTGCCAGGATACTTTCAGAAGATTGTTATGTTAATTTTTAAGTGATTAAGAAAGTTAAATGATTTTTCATAGTTTGAAATTGAAAGAACTAATTTCTTTTGTAATAGTTATCAGCATGTAGCACGAAAATTGCTTGCAGTAGAGAAAATTTTCAGTTCAGCTCCCCTATTCAACTCTTCATTAAACAAAAAAGAAATGTGAAATTCGTCAATTTAGAAATTATAAGCTAAATCATAATGGGTCACAGACTATATTTAAAATTTTCATTCATTACAGATTTAGAAATGGGAGGGAAAGTTAGTTTAGAATGTGAAACCAGTTATCCTGTGGAATTATAAAATTTTTATCAACTTCTCAAATTATTGAAACTTAAACCTTGTAGGGGTGTTGAACTGAATCCACATCACAAATATAGACTACTCAAACATTAATAGTACCACAGAAATACAAAAATGATTTTTCATTATTAAACGTTGATGTTATTAAGTGAAAGAAGTGCATCGGAATTTGAATTTGCTAAGGTGTGGAAAGTAAGTTGTTATGGTAAAAAGCAGTTTCATTTGATTCTGAGTTCATAAAATTGATGGTTTGCATGTTCCAATCATTCTTGACATAGTGGTTTAAGGAACCCAACTAAAAAAAAACTGCATTGTAAAGCACATAACCTTTTGAGGATGCTGTAAATACTAAGATGTAAACATGCATGGAATAAAGTATATTTCATCTAAAAAAAAATTGCAATATCACTAATGGCTCCATAATACACTACAGCTTACATTTTTATTTCTAGGTTGCTTATTAACATTAAACTATCTTGGATAAATTTATTATTTTGTTATTTCAGTTAAATTCACATAGTAATTCTTTATTCCTTTTTTTCATCAGAAATTTTTTGGAGCTTGACAAATAATGATTGGAACTTGCAATAACAAAAATAGTGCTGATGTGATCTTAATCTGCCAAATACAGTAAGTAGGAAAATTACTTGACTAAACAACAATAATTTCCAATTAATTCTTTATAACCTTACAATTAACATTAAACAAAAAAATAGGTTGGCATAGGCTAGTTGCGAAAAATATAGTTCAGTTCTATCAAAGATCTGCTAACAAGTGGATTCAATTTAAGTAATTCAAACTGTGCTGAGGAAAGATACATTACTACTACTGTAAACTTTTTTTTTTTAATGGTAGGCAAATTTTAATTTTTATGTGGCATGATCATGATGCATTTCTATAAATTCTATTTTAAGTTTCATTAAACCATGAATACTTTCTTCAGATTGAAATTATGATAGGAAATTAAATTCTATTTGGAAACTTCTACAGAACATCTGTGAATAAAAATATTGGTACAAAACAACAAAAATCTACAGATTCAGATTTTTTTTCTTGATACTGTAAAAGAAAACACCTAGCCTATCCTACTGAATTTTTGTTATACAGCTGAGATTTCTTTTTTGTTTGAGTGCATACACAGTGCATTATCTAAACTTATTTAACATAACAATAATACCATCATTAGTATGAATATGCAAGTCTGCCCTCATTTTATTACCGCAACGTATTTAACAATTTATTTGGGACTGAATCGTTTTTATTATCCACAGAATGAATTTTTAATTTTCATGTCCTTTATGCAGGTCGGATTAAGGGGGGGGACCTGGTCCCCAGGCCTCAAGATTGAGTAGGCAAAAATGTTCAAAAAAATTTCGCTACACAAAAATGCTTAAAATTGATTTTATTTGCTGCAAAAAACTTTTAAATTATTAAGTTTCTTCGTTATCCTTTAATAGTTTAGAACTTAAATGTACGAAATGTACTCCTGCTTCTGATAAATTTTTGACTACGTAGCTATTAAATTATTTTGTTTTGAAAATGGGCCCCTTTAAAATATGAAAAATCATAGTTATTGTAACAAAAGTCAAATATAATTGTCAGAATATTAGTAAATATCAGTTTAAAGTAGCTAAAATGGGTAGTTTTTCAATGTAAATTATCAAAATTTCGTTCGTCGCACCAGCCATGGTGCCGCTCCTCGGATGGTCTTTGACTTCGTTTTCTGGCCGTCTTCCCCTTTTCTAAATCTAGGGGCCCTATATTAGTTCAGGCCCCGGGCCCCAAAACCTGTTAATCCGGCCCTGCCTTTATGTGAAAATATCTCTAATAATCCAAATGTACTGTACGCTTAGATTAATATCATTTGAGCAAGAAATTTTAGTAGTACGAACAAAAGAATCAAAACTGCTTTTTAAATAAACATTAATATTATTTTCAAGTTCAGCACTGAGCATCAGAGTATTAAAGAAATTAGATTTAAATAGAGAACAATTTTTTTTATTTTAGAACTTCTTGAACTTTAATACCGTAATCAAATATTTCTGAAGAGACATTACAACTAGTCTTGTGTTCATGTCATCTATAAAAAAACTTCCAAATTAAAATACTGACTTTACGTTGTTAAGTTGCAACTCTTATTTTTTATCATTTATTTATTTTTAAAGTTAAATATGAAATAGACCTAAATGTTAACCTTTTTGATCACTTTTTTAAAATATGGCAAATAGTAATTTACATGCTGAGTTTGTAACCTACAAAAATAATAAGTTATTAAATTTAAATTGTTTATTGGTACAGATTTTTTTTCTTTAATATTTTGTCACCATTATAAGCTAAATCTTTTAGTGTACCCATTTCATCTTCTTTGATACTATATCTTTCATTATTTATTGCTGAATGCAACTTGTTTATAAATTTTCCAGAATCATAAATTTATGCATGACTTTTTTTGTATGGGTTGAGTTATTATTGTAGTAATGCCTGTGTTATGCTAGAATTTGTGCTGATGTTAGCAGTTGTTCTAATTTGAGCAGTGAGCATCATGTGTGGGCTGGAACAAGATTTGTTTTTTGGAAGTTTGTACTTCCAGGAAGCATTCTTTCTTATTTTAGTATATTTTGTGCAAAAAAGGAAATCATATTTTTGTTTTAAAGAAAGTATTAGATTATTTTACTGTTACTGTTGATTTCAGTTTCAAACATTTCTATTAATTTTATTGCAGTATTATTTTGTATTAACATCAAAATATGGATGCCTTTTCTTGCTTTAAAGAGTAACTTGGGGTAATTTAGGTAATAAAAACTGTGAGGAAGCAGCATTTAGTATTTTGATACCGGTAGTTTAGTTAACTTATTGAATATTTATCATGTAACTTAGAGGTATTACTAACACTCTGAATTGAAGCTTTTGATTGTGTGCTTTTCCTGCAGGTAAGCGGAAGTTTGACGGTAGCCATCAGAACCAGGGGGACTCTAAAAGGCGCTTCCAGAACGCCAGTGGAACGGGCAGCGGCAATTGGGGCAACCAGCCAATCCCCCAGCAGCCGCTAAGCAATTCATACAGCAGCGGCCTGACGGGCATGAACGGAGGCGCGAGTAGTGGCTATACCAGCTCAAGTGGAGAACAACAGTGGTACCAGGACAGCTATGGGCAAGCATGGAACTAAAGATAGTTAATACTTCCCAACAACAGACTTTTTTTCCACCAAGGCAGTTGATTTGCCTCTAAACAAAAAAAAATGTGCTGTGTTATAGTGAGGCGAATGGAGTAATGTTTTATTCCTTCCCTTGCTACTTGAAAGTCTTTAGTTATTGTTATTATAAAAGCCCAGGGACCCTTGAGTTGACTATTGAAGAGGAGAGAAAGTAAAAAGGTGCAGAGCCTCCCTCTGTGCATAGAAATTAAAAGTACCTGATGTTGGAATGGGTTTGGTTGTTGAAAATTAAGAGAGGGAGGGAATGTTGTTTGCTGTATTGAATAGCACCTGAGTTGAGATATATAAAGAGATTTCATGTTCGTTGCTCAGACAAACCTGCTTGTTTGTTATTACTTCTTATTTACTTTATATTGTTTTTAATTATGAATATTGAGAGAAGTTACGCAAGTGTATGATTAAATTGGCGCAAAAAAATTTTTTTCTTCAAGTGGTTCGCACGAGCATTCATCATTGATGTAGGATTTAAATTTTTTTTCTCTTTTTTTATTGTGTGTGTGAAAGAAATAATCTTCCCCTTGTTATAAGTCATTATTGGTTTTTAGGGAGTAGAAAAACACTTGCCAAAATATAATTTGATGCAGTAACTTTTACTTTAATATAATTTGAATTAGTTCGCTGTAAACCAAGTCCCCCCGTAGTTCTGGCGATTAGTACATGTTTTTTAAATAAATGCCCAAGGGGAAACCACAAAATTTATGGTCAAACTTCAGCAGACATTATTCCATTGAATTTAAAACCTCTATGGTGAATGACTTACTTGGTGCACCCCTCTCCCCTATAAATATTTGTTCCTTTTCTTTATTTGTATTTTATTATTATTATTATTATCACATAGTTAAAACCAGCCAGCAATTCGCATTTTAATGTATCAGTAGCCTTTTTTTGTACACCTGTTTTGTGTGATCAGATTGCTTAAATTGATTATTAGGCATAGTTTATATCAAGGTTTTATGCATATTGATTAAGTTAATTTTGATTAAAAATGGAATGTAGCTATACACCTTGCACCTTTTTTATACAGTGATTCCTTCCATACATGAAAAATGTTAGATATTGTGTTGGCTCTTTCAAAGTGATTTATTGAAAGATTTAAAAACATCCTTGAGATAATGTTACGTAAAGGAGTTGTTGCATTTTACCACTTTTTTGATGGTATAGCAGTCGATTAGAATGTAAAAAGATTGCGATTTGATTTGCGGAGTCGTGTGCCTTTACACTGATAAGTACACATGAACATGTACCTGCATTCACATACCTGTTATGTTTTTGTATATACATGTTAATGTATATTTAAAGATGGTGTTGACATTCATTTTGTATACTTTCCAAATTTAAAAGTAAAAAAGTCATCGGAAAGTGTTTGAAATCGTACCAGGTATGCAATAAATGCATAGCTAAAAATCAACCTGTGCTATACCTTCAAGAACTTTTGTTTTTATCCCCAGCCCGAGCAAGGGATTTTGTGGGAGTGTGTTTACCTGAGTCAAGGGTATGTTACTCTTGGTTCTGGTTTAGAATAATACCCTTTGTATTTATAAAATAAAAAAATTCCAAAAAAAAAGTGAATGGGAATGGAGGAAAAAGCAGAGGTGCGTGGATGTTACTGTGTTGTTAAATTTTCTTTACACTCTGTCACATGTCGTGGCAAGGTTTAAGGAAAATCGTTGAAGAACTTGCTTCATTGTTCAATTAAGGCCCAAGTGGCAAAATTTTTTTGTTTTCAATAGTTTTAAATTGTGGTTTTTTTTTTCATATCTGATTTTTTGTTCTTATTACGATTGCTGTATTCCGTTATCCGTTAAGGTACCGGGATTTTCTCCATGTATGGATTAGAAAATAAAAAGGAAGAGTTCATATTTTGTAGTTTATTTTCTACTTCTCCTACAATATGTCTAAGTACTTTCATAAGTTATTGGTACTATTTATCATCTCTTTTTAAATTTATTTAACAGATGTTTCACGAAACTGTAAATGAAATTATTGTTGGACTCAAAATTAATGATTTTGGCTGCAGATTCTCAAAATATTTCTGATAGGAAGTTTAAAAGTATGATCTTAAAAAATTTTGTATTCAATTTTATCACTTCTTGATTACAGCCCATAAATAAATTGGTTACAATAATTGAGTGAATTAAATGGAAACAAATAATTAAAAATGCCAGTGATAATGTGAAGTAAATAGAATGAGTCACTTGTGTGTATTATTGTTTTATTAATATAGCATTGTAATGCATTATTTTTCACACAGAGACTACAGGACTTTTGTTACTGTCATTGACTGACTTGTACACATAATTATTATTATTCTCCACTTGCAGTCACTCAATTTTGCTGAAACTATACACTCTGATATTTCTTAAATTTCTATGTGGATAATGTTAATATTTGTGAGACAAGCAAAAGAAAATATAAATTTTAGGAACATTAATGGAACATCGCAGTTCTTTGGAAACTATTTGGTGGATTTTGCTTGTTCAGCTTATTTTCTCTTAAAACATGTTGATTTAAAATATTTTACTGTATTTTTTATTTAGCTAATAATTTTTAATTTTGGAGATTTTATAAGTTTTTAACAATTCTTTATTTTTATGATACGAGATAATTATGCAAATTAATTGGTTGATCCGTTTTACTATTGATTAAAAAAAAAAATTATGTGCGCCTATATCATTGCAGTCAGAAACATTTTACAGAGGACTAGAATACAATTATGTTTCTACAATTTAGAAAATGTAAGCGTAATTTAAAAATTATATTAGAATGAGTTTTACTGCCAGTTCATTTAAAGAAGTATATTATATTTTCTCTTAAACTATTCGGATTCAAAATATTTTACTGTATTTTTTACTTAGCTTATAATTTTTAATTTTGTAGATTTTATAATTTTTTTTAACAATTCTTAAAAAGTATTTTTATGATATAATAGTAGCTAATGGATAACTATGCACTTTAATTGGTATATCTGTTTTACTATTTATTTTTTTTATTATTATTTTTTCTATACGTCTACATCATTGCAGAGAAATCAAGAAGCAGTTTGCAGAGGACTAGAATATGTTTCTAGAATTTAGAAAGTGTAAGAGTAATTTAAAAGAAAAACAATATAATTTAAAAATTATATTAGAATGACTTTTACTGCCAGTTCATTTTAAGAGATATATAGTTACACACAAAACAAAATTTACTGAAGATAGAAACATTTTTTTAAATACCTATTTTTCATTATATAGTCTAAATGGCTTAACGAAACAAGGCCTTTGACTAAGATTTATGTGTCCTATTTATATTCTATAAATCTATCGGAAACGTTGAAAAATAGACACTTTCATTAAAAAAAATCAAGCATTTAAGGAAAGGAAAAAAAGACTCGTTTGAATGAGCTCATGAAGCCTTTGAAAAAATATTTCGATTTTTCAAGAAGTCGAAGGTGACTTTTTAAACACAGCTATAAGGACTTTGATAATATGAAGAACTTCTTCATTACAATAAGATAATCATTTAAATAACATTCCAAGTGGAAAGTCAGTGCTCGATACCTAATAAGGTTCTTTTGATTCTTTAATAATATTTCCATTTACAAAGTCTTGTAGAAAGAAAATATTTATATGATAAGTAAATCGCTTAAATTATTGCAATTTGTACGAATTCATGAAGGCTTACATTGCTTATTACTCATTAATGCTTCATTATTTCAGAATTTCTTTTTATATATGTGGTAAATGAATACTTTGATTATTATTATTTCTTTATCCATAACAGATTTTGTATTTACTTTCCATTACCGAAGGGAACGATAAGCCGACAACAGAAAAAATATTAATTTAAGCTGTATGGGATTCCACACGTAATAGGCCTATAACCTACAAAGCGTATAATAATAATATTTAAGTGTTTTCTCTATTATATACGGGATTTATACGAGGCTGAGCCAAAAAGTAAGTAACTTTTTTTTCTACTCAGTTGAGACATTCTGATGTAATTAGGAATCAATAATGTTTGTACGTCCTTTTAAATGTAAGCAAAGGTGTGTCAATTTCCATGGAACTGTCTGCCTGCTATCAGTCATGAAATGTAAAATACGTCTGCAAGTGGCGTCTAAATTGGGATTTTCGTAAATATTTTTATGGAAAAAGTTTTTAATATTTCTAAAATTCAACATCAGTTAAATGAAGCATCATGTCTGTATCATCAGTGAATGTTCTGTTTGTTTTAATCAACTCTTTAACTCGTTCAACATTGTCATTCGTAGTTGAAGTCAATTGTCCTTTCAGAATCAGGTTGTTGCACTTCGTATTAATTAGCCCATTTGAGTCATTTGTTATCGCCTGCCGCAAAATTTTTTATCACTGTAAACTTTACTTAATTTGTGAGATATTTCGGAGAGTCTACAGTTATTTTGCCTAAGAAAAATAAGTTTAGACGAGAGTTTATAATTTTGACGACACTTATTGCAGCCGGCAATTACTTTTCATGACTGATAAAATACAAATTTCTCTGTAGAAATTGACAAAACTTTACAAACTTTTAGAAGGACCTACATACATTATTGATTCCAAATTTCGTAAAAATATTTGAAGAAGAAAAAAAGTTATGGTCAAGTGTAACTTACGTTTTGACTCTGCCTCGTACATATAATTATATTATATACCTTCAATAGGGGTAAACTTGTGCCACAAATTTCATAAAACTTTAGATACATCTGTCATTACATGCTGGTTATAGCCACAAACCTCTCCTCAAATAAAAATTAATTTTGAAAAACAAAATCTTTTGACTACGCCATCTACTGCTAAGGAGTCTAGACAAAAAAAATGGTACTGAATTTTATTTCATTTAGTTGATTAAGTTATTCTGAAAATGGAGTAATTAAAGACCAATATTTTTTTCGTGTAATATTTTGATTTTTATGTAGGCCTAACAGTCATTTTCAAACATATAGAACAAGATACAAAATTTATAAACATTATAATATTTCGTCCCTTTCAAAAGCAGTCTCAAAGTCAAATCTGGACCTCATTTAGTTGTCCTCTATATAAGCATGTACACAAAATGGTACCGTATGCCCTATAGGGCCTCTATCCTCTAACATATTGAATTTCTATTAATTAAGTGTATTTTATAAGACGGGTGGACGAAAAAGGGACCAATTTTGAATATGGAATATTTTCTGGCATTGAAGCTAGAAAGTAGAATTTTATTGAAAGAGAGTCTTGTTCTCTTTAATAAAATGTGATTTTAACATTTTATAAGAATCCGAGGGGGATTATGAAAGCTACAGAGTACAGCCCTACAGCCTAATGACTAAAACGTATCCCAAATAAAAGTTGCCAACAATAGTATTTATAACATTAAAATTTTGTAGGCTACAAAAAATGGCAGGACTAGAAATACAATAATTTGAGGATGCCTTGATTTTACCTTTATTAAAATAATTATTATTTGTAATGATAAATGCATATGCCTCGTTACTGCGTAATAGTTTTTGCAGTAACAGCCTCCTGCGAAAGTTTTTTTATTATATTAACAACCGAAATCGCAAATTTGTCTGTTCTGAAAGAAAAAAAAATCGGTTCCAATTTTTTGAGGTTTTTATTAATGAAAAATAATTTTAAGAAAATTTGGCACACAATATTTTAATAGAAAATCACACATTATTTTGAGATCTATCTATCTATCTATCTATCTAAAATGTCAGGCATATAGGCAGGCGCGGATGCAGGATTGGAGTAAGGGG
>JAQIWE010000099.1:0-32572 GCA_034698565.1 Campodea plusiochaeta
ATCAGCTGCTGATTGGTTGAAATATTAAAATAAAAATTCAGGATTGGTCTAAATTGGAGAAAAAAAGGGAAAACTAAGAGTGAAATTCTCAAAGCAATCATACAAAATAACAAAATTATGTATTAATTTAATACTATAATATTTTGTTCAGATATTGTATAAAATTATTAATAGCTAAATCTATATTTTAAAGTTATAGAACAATAAAAAATTGAAACAATACAATAATGGGAGTTTTTTTTCATATGATATAAAATTCTTGAAAATACCATATTTTCATATACAAATTTTTCTACTATAAAAGGATATATAACAAATCAACGCGGAAGTTTGGTCTATAATAACATCGAAAATATTTCAAAATTAACTTTTTTTTACTTCAGTATAGTCTGAATGGACGTTTATTCCCAAAAAACAAAAATACAATACTGTTCTTCCTCACATTGTAAACAAATCATTCTGTTATCAAAAACAAATATTTAAAATCAAACCACCGCTATTTCAAACAAAAAAATACAATACACCACCATCCAACAAATATTTTCAATCTGTTTTTTCATTTTACCTCAAAGCCTTTCAAATATTCGATTATTGAGGTTTTTTCATCCTCTCCCCAGTAAATAATCTTCTGTGAAGGTATTATCTACTGATGATGTAGTATTGTAACTATAGCGAGATCATGCATGTATAGATTATAAGTAATTTTCGTAATGTTTTCGGTTTGGATTTTTCGACTTTTCACGTAATCCTGAGGTATCGGATAATTTGCACCAAATATGTGATGATGGGTATATTCAACGAGTATAGAGAAAAAATAGCTCAACTGTGGATTTTTGCTCTTGGTGAGGATTATATTAGGGGAAATATATTATGGGTGGTGAATGTTATATGATATTATTTGGGAGATAGTTTTTAAGGTTCATGGATGTTGGAAATTAGTTAAGTGATTCTTGATTTTGCAAATTTATGGAATCTGTATACTTCAAGATTAAGTATTATAATTGTAATTTTTACAGAAGCAATCACGATTAATAAGACAAAAGAAAAATGCTGGTATAATTGTTATCTGTGGTATAACGTTCCTTTAGAGAAAGTACGATAACAGTAGTCTATATAGTTTTTAAATATTTTCTTTATTTTCGTGTTCAATTTCTGAAAGAAAAAAAATCTCTGTTAATTACTTTACAAAGGAAAATACTTCATACAAATCATCGTTTCTGTTGTCAGGAAGGAGAAATTTTTTTTTTAATATAAGATGAATAACATAGATCTATATGTTAAAGGCCCATTATTTTTCAGCAGGAGGTCCCATTTTCCAACACAGACTAAAAGTCCCTTGAGAACGCGAGTACAATAGAGAGCAAAGAAAGTGATACGGGACTTGTGTGTGGGAAAACGGGACCTCTTGCTGAAAAATTACACGTTTAATACCATAATGTACAGTAAACTTCTTTTTCTTCCTTCTTGTTAGTCAGAATAACATTGATTCTGCGAGTATCATAATATTTGGAATCAATGAGGAAATATCAGAAAAATAGAAAGGAAAAAATTACCACTGAGAGTATTGACGAATGTCGAGATATCCATCATCATTCCTAAATAAACAAGTAGAGTATTCCGAATGACATATTAGTCTTTACTTTAATAACACTTCTCCCATCCATACATTCCCTGAAGGCATTATTGCTTCTGATTTCGTATGGTGGCAAATTCGCACGTATTTAGTTTCGAAACCACAGACGAACGATGATAATGTCGAACTTGTACGTATATGGATCTCTTATTACTTCGATTATTTTTTTCCTTCTGATGGTAATGGTTCACATTATAAAGTGGTTGAAACTCACGCTTTTGAGGTTTTATGGAAGATATGATTTTTTGTTATTATTATTTTATTGTTAAGTTCGAAGTTGTTTTTCTGTGTTTTTGTGATGATTTACTTCACACTTGGTTTTATAAATCTGTTAATATGAAGGACTCAGGAGAATATAGGGAAAGCAAAAGTTCTACATTATAATAATTTCGTATGAGTGAAGAGTGGTAATTGTTAATATCTATTTTCAAGCTATATAATTTGTTAGTGATTTTTTTTTATTTTGATGGTTCTCGTGTATACATTATGTTTAATCATTTCCCCTCTGAAGATATATTTTGCTTAGGATTAACTATTTTCCCAGCAAGGTTTATATTTATAAGGCTATTGTATCATCTCATTTCAACCAAAGACGTAGATTAACTTATATAATATTTGTAAGAAATTATGCCAGATAAAATTGCTTAAATGCACATAAATAGACTGTATTTTTCTTTTTCCATTAATTATTATAATGTATTTCGGAGTCGAAAAGAAGTGAGCGTGACATTTTAACTATAAAATTTGACTATTTCATTAACGTTATGATAAACATATATAATGGTTATATATATATTGTGTTTTGAAATGTTTGTAAGATAAAAGCAAACGAAACGTCAATTAAGATTTTTATTTTTTGAAAGGTAGTGTAAAGAACCGTTTAAGTAAAATGTTAAAGCATATATTATTACATACTGTACATACCAGAATCACTTATCGACACAGAATATTATTCCTAAATTGTGAGGGTTCAAATATATTTTTCTTGTCATATTCATATAATAAATTAGTGATTATATTAAATGAAAAAAAAAATCTAATTCAACAAGACTCTAAAACTAGTAGCAAATAATAAATAAGTGAACTCTGAAGTCTGTCAAAATTACAAGCCGAAACAACAATATCCAACCAGCAATACCACCCATTAATATACTAAATCACTAATTTCCTCATCTCCTACCCTCATCTTCAACTTGAGGACAACCAAAATAAAAATTTTATTGTATTATTCCGTCTCCCCCCTTGAGCGCCTGAAGGTGCAGAGGCTGAAAGCTATTCATCATTTTCGGCTATTGATCATTCTTTATTCTCAGGAGACTAGTAGTAGCTACCTCTTCGATTAAAACATGGATAAAAGCAGTTTTGGTTGTAGAGAAGACCAACGTTCTTCGCTGATTTTGCCCACAGCTATTAGGAGATTCAGTGTACGATGAATGGTATACGTTATTTATGGTGAAGGGAAAATTCTATGATTGGGATTGTGTGATGAGAAATTAAGGTTCTGGTATTTAGGTTTCAATGTTTGATTTTTTTATTATGTTGGTCTACTAGATTTAAGTTTAGTAAAGTAATATGAGTTAATACAAAATTCATTAACACCTATATCTAGGATTTAATTGAAAATTATGGACAGTAATATTCTTAGCACAAAAAGCGGAGATGGATTTATTAAATCCGTCTTAGCCTTTATTTTTCATTCACAAATTAACAATTTCTCCATTCAAATGCATTACAATATTCATTTCTATATTACACCTCAACATTATATTTTTAATTCTTATATTCCTACAGTATATGAAATTCGTCCATATTTTTTAACCAATCGTATTAATTATTCTTGAACATATATTGATATTTCTTGAAAAAATAATATCGATAAAGTTAACATTACCGATATTATTTTTTCAAGAAATATCAAAACAAAAAGATATCGTCACCATTTTACAAAAAGCTCAGTACCCAGACATATCATTGATTTAAATTGTACTATAATTATAATGATATCTTTACATTTATCTGAGAATAATATAATGTAAAATTTCATAGCGCATATATTCGTATATATGTTCATATTCGTATATTGTTTAATTTGTTTATCCCTAAATGTCTCTATTGGATCTATGTATCTGTACTCTAATGTTGGGACAATAAACTTTATTATTATTATTATTATTATTCACATTTCGGTAGCAACATAAAATGGATATTGAATCAATTATTATTTTACATCAGTTTAATATCAACTTTATATAAAAAAAAATTAAACCACTGTAATGAGTTACAAGAGACTAGATTTATATTTCTATACCTTACTTGAAATTCTTTATGTAGTACAACTTAATTGGCTTGTACAGTTCAATACAAACTTCATATTCTTATACTACCAAATTCCTTTACACGAATAATAATTTACAAAACAACATTCAAAAGACATTATTCATTAATCAGAATAAAAACTTTATTATCCTAAATAAATATAAAATTAAATATGAAACTAATATATTATTGTATATCTGCTGCCCCTTTCTATAATTTTTTGCGATAGTGATAAAGTATCGTATAACGCTCTTCTTTTGCTGATAGAACCCTTAATGATGGCATGATGAGGGTTACGACGAAAGGTGGGCGAAGAGAGGGGGGAGTGAGTGGAAGTACTTCCCAACCGGAACAAAAGTTGTTTTAAATAACAAAATTTGAAAACGGAAGAAGGTGTCTTCCTTAGGATATAAATGTTAGCATGGGTAGGGAGACAGGTACGTATTTACCACCTGGTTTACCAAATAATATAACCCCCACAACAGTAAGCCACGATTCAATAACCACCCTCGTTCAGTCACTCTTCAAATTAGCTTTACGGAACTAACTTTCTGATCGAATCTTGTGGGAAATGTTGGGTTAGGGTTTTAGGAAAGGGACTGTCATTTTTAAGGAAGTAATATTTAGATCGTGTTTTACTTTTGGATGTGTACGTTACTTTTTGAGAATGAGGGATATTTCTGTAAGGTTCACTTAAGACATTTTCCATATGTCCTTTTTTTAGTTTTAACGGTGTTTAACGGACAAAATAAGTCGATAACGTACCTCAGATGTGCATAAGATAATATAGGATTAGAAAAAGTAACGTTTTTGGTCATTACCTGAAATAATTAGAAGTAGGGAGTAAGGTGATACACTCATTACTAAAAGAAATGGGAGCAGAGAGAAGGAATTCTCGTTTTTTAGAACCTTCATGGCGAATTGATCAGACAGTCGGTAATAGGAGATATATAGCGTATATATAAAAATTGCATCACATATTTAGAGAAACTATGATTTTGAATAAATATTATAGATAATTTACTTCATTGGTTAGATAAATCTCATTTGTGATTGTATTTTCCAGGTTAATTGCAATTTTATTAAATAGGTATCAATTTATCAATATTGTGCAATGGTTGCTAGTCTTGCTATAATAACGAAACCTAAATTATTTCCTTCTTATCTCATTAGGGACGACTCTAAAACATAGTAATATTCTTTGCGATATACTCTTTGCCATAAAGGAAATCTTTCTCTTTTTAATTTGGACAAATTTTGTTTAAATGATGATATAATGAGATTATAATTATCGAGATAATTATATTAATAAACACATTTAAAGAGGACACTAACTTTGTTGATGTCATTATTTGGCAGGGTCTTTGTTTTATTTTTTATCAACGACAATTTAAGTGATAATAATATACTTATCTAAATATTTGTTATTTAGGCCAGCATTACGCATCTATAAGTACGTGTTTACGGCAGTTAGATATTCAACTTTTACTATTTCATGGAAAAAATGAGGTGACCGTTTTTTGATAAAATATTAAGCGACACTTTTATGTGTTCCTGCGTCAAATAGAGATCAACCTTGGGAATATCAATGACACGAATAATTTGTTCTGGTGATGAAATTTTGTGACAGTGATTACCTTAATATTCACAAAAATAGGTTAATATTTATCAATACGTATGATGAAGTCACGCAGTCTACAAAAATGTTTGTTGTTCCTACTGATTATAAAGATAGTGCTATTAGTTAATTATTGCTCAAATTGATGAAATAATTTACCTTCGTTTGTTTAGCCTGAGATTGCAGTTAGGCTGTTATAATATTGGAATATGTCATAATTATTCAATTGGTTTTTCTCCATTTTTTATTCGGTTCCTTTTGTGTGAAGAGCATCTCGGAATATAATAATAGAAATTTAATTTTATTAGTCTATGCTTGATATTTTACTGCATGGTAACACATTTTACTTCAATTTTACTTCATAATATTTATTGCAGAATTTAAACTATGAAATAGGTATATACGTATAAATAATTATTATAGACACGTTTTAAATTTAAATGCTGTATGAAAATGAAGTTCCTTTAATATTTTTTTAGATGTGATCAGTCTTACTAATTATATAGTAAATACCTAAGTAATAGTAATTTAAAATTATCGTTCATATACCGTAAGACAACATTACAATATTGATTACTGCCATTCATTAATATTATATCCCATTAAAATTGTTCTATAATGTAATAATTTAAACTATCGAGTATGACTTGAAGACTGACCATAGAGACGCCGACGCTTCCGATTCCCCCCTCTGTAAAAGGATATCTTTCGTATTTCCTCCCCCTACCCAGTTTCAAACGCCCTTCTGTTGTATTTTTGAGTAGGGGAATGGAGAATAGTCCTAGAGCATATACGATGGGAAAATTGCATTGCGACGCTTTACCTCCCCCCCCTCCATACTCTGCCCTCGTCCTCCCCCACCTCACATCATGTACGGACTTACTCAGCCTCGAATCTTATCACAATATAATCAGAATGAGGAAATAATTCCATAAAGAGAGAGACAGAAAGTAAAGGTAATGACTAACACCTGTGATGCTTTGCAACTAAACTATTAGGTCTTGTTTGCCCCAACCATGTGAAAATTCTACGACATGTTTCAGTAATATTGATATAGAGTCCACTCTTACAAAGGGGAATCTGCAAATTCAAAACTTTCTGCTTTTGACGTTTTGTTATACGTTTTTCAACGTTTGATCATATGGATTTAATGGAAATGATACTATCATTGAAATAGAGAGATCATTTTTATATCTGTTAGTTTTTGTGTAATTGGTATTAGAATTTAGTTTTAAATATGTTTTGTTCCAAATATGCTTGTTATACTCCACAGATAGAATTCTTGTTCTAGTCAGTTCAGATATCAGTTTTGGTTATTACATTTTTAGAGGAATCATTTATATATATTGAGTGGAATAAATCTGAAGGTAACTCTCATAACCTCTAAGCCAGGAATAAAAAAAAAATGAAAATTTTCATTAAAATACATTTACCATTCGTTTTAAAAATAATACCTCATGCTCTATTTACAAAGAATACTATGAGATAAATTAATGTATGTCGTTATTTAAAATGCACCAGGAAAAATATTTTGCTAAGATATTGAAAACCTTAAAAAAATATGTAATATTGTTTTGAGCAACGAAGCGTTAGTTTCTCTTCGATCATTAAAAGTGTGCGATCAGAGAGCAAACAAAATATTCTTCATAACTTATTGTACTGCTTTTTTACACTGTTTTATGCTATAATTAAAAATATAACAAATTATTTTAAATTGTTCATTTTTTAAAAATACCGTCCATTCTTCATTGATTCCATAGCAATAATTATGTAGTGGGATATCTTAGCCAAGTTTATATTGAGTAATATGATCAATTCATGGGCACTCTTTCCTGCTATGCTAAATTCAGTTACATAATTATAGCTTACCAATATTGTATAATATCGAACCAATAAAATTTGATCTCGTTAGTCGTACAATATCCGTATATGTGCATTTCCTCATATATATACAGGGTGATTATAAAGTCAGGAATATTTTGACATGTAACTTTTTTTCAGTAAACAAGAACATATATGTACATATTTGACATCACTACTATCACAAGAACATGGGGGTTTATTTTAGAGATGAAAAGTTTTAAAATTTATTCAAAATGGCGGGCATGTTCTTCCTCTATTAATATTACCATATAATTTATGTCTAACGACGGCTTTCTAAACCAAGAATGAAAAATTACTTTTGAAGTTAGAGATCCGAAATTTTCAAATTTACCTATTAAGAAGTTAACATCAATATGAAAAACTTTATGAATTTTCAAAAATGTCCATTGTTGAGCAATTATTTTTGACTCAATGGAAAATCCTGCCGAAAAGAACTGGATACCAAAGTTTTCTAACTTCCTTCAGAAAAAAATATTTAGTAGGTGGATAATTCCAAAACTTTGATGAGTATTTGATGACTGATTGAAGTTCATTCTGCGAAAGTTTCAGCGTTCTAACTCCGTAAACAGTCATCATTAAAAGTGTAATAAGCTGATATTATTAAAGGAAGAATATGACCGCCATTTTGAATTTTTTATAACTTTTTAGGCTCTAAGATAAACCCCATGTTCTTACGATTCCATTGATGCCAAATATATTTACTTACGTGTCTATTTATTTAAAAAAAGTATGTATCAAAATGTTCCTGACTTTATAATCACCATGTACTTGCTTATTATACTCGGACTATATCAATAGCAGTATTATCTCATCACTCAGTTTTCATAATAGTTTTATCGTAAATTAGAAGTCAATATTAATTTAATGCTTTAAATTAAACTACTCAATATCAAACTATTTAATCCATACGTATATATCGGAAGAAAAACAACAGTAACGTACAATGAACTTTATTCCATGGAAAACATTACATAATCACTATATACACCTCTTTTAATTTGTATAAACATTCTAATTATTGTGTAATTTCATCAAATTTATATTGTCAAAACTAAATTTAATTAATATGTTTTAGAGGAAGAAACATTATTTTTTTTCTCTTGTTACCTTAAGACGTAATATATGACATCGTTCCTTCAAATGAGGCGATTGTACTAAAGTAATGTGATAAGGAAAATATTATCGTACTAAAGACAATACAACGCCTTCTGACGTGTTGATACAAAAGCATATGGAAGTGAAGATGGGTTGTATTTAGAGCAAACAGAATCAGTGGAATGAACTCTAATGCACTCGGAATTTAAATAGCTTAATATAAATAAGTGAGGTATTTAGTTTGAATGTTCCTATCACTAGAGGAGTGTTTTTTCAAAATAATAAGGTGGAGGAGTATTAGATAAATGAGTGTTGACAATACGTACTAATTTGATAAGATTTTCAATATATTTAATTTGGTATTCTGAAAGGCCTCATTTAAATTTCTAATCAGATATTTGTCACGTAAAGGAACAAGGTTTTATAATTTTTCAATAAATAACATAAATGAGAAGCAGATTTCCTGATTAAAATTAAAAGAAAGAAAGAGACAGAAGTTAAACATGTGGTCAAAATAGTGATTGAGACTTAAGAGCCATTATAATATTCTATTCATTTACAAAGAAAATTTATATATTCATTCTTTAAAATAAACTTTTATTTATTTATTTAAATACTCATTTATAATTACAATTCGAATTCCCTATTATACATCATTTACATTTTACAAAATACTTCCCTAGAAAAGTGCATTTATAACAGTCAATAACCCCGGTAATAATATAAGGAATTTCACATAATCTCATACAACAAAAGTCTCCCAATGATATGAATAAGAAATGAACAAAACGAGAGCAATATTGTAATTCATAAAAGAGGGGATACGATGCAAATGACGTGACTAGATGACTTCTTCCTCCGGAGAGCGGAAAGAGAAAGAAAGAAAAAAGTTAAAGAAGTGAAAAATGTAATGACCGGAAGAAAGGAAGGAAGGAAGGGTGTGGATAAAGAGGTGAAAGAATAAGATATAGAGCAGAGAAGAAGAAGTAGAGGGGGGGGGGGTGAAGTTGTATGGAGAGCACAACAGTGGAAGGGGGGGAGAGGATGGAGGAAAAAGGCGCGAAAATGTCTTGGAAGAAACTCGTTTCACTTTCGTTCCAGATCATAACCCCCTTAGGCGTTGAAGGGAACTTGGGAGAAAGATGTGGGAGGAGGATGAGTAATTCATGGGTTGTTTCAGGGGATATTCTTCTTCCGTTTTTTCTTTTCTTTTTTTCGGAAGTTGTTTCACGGAGGTAGAAGCAAAGGGTGGATATTGTTTATGAATGTATTATGGGTGTGTGAATTTAGCAATGGTTTTGGTTTAGTTTTGTCTTTAGGTTAGGTGGAGTTTAGGTCAAACAATTATATTCGTTTCATTGTATGTGCTAAGGATATACCTAATAACCTGTAATTATCTTTTTCTACCGTTTTTACAAACGGGAGCGATATTGCGAATTTGACCACCTTTTGAAGGATTATAATAAAATTTTGTGCTTTATACAAACTTAATTATGACGGTTGAAAATTATGTAGAGTATCTTGAAATTCTTCAATATTTTCCAAGTTGTCCTGTAATATAATAAATTCTTGGTTCATGATGATTAATATTATTCCTTTAATTGACTGTAACATTAGGCCTATAGTTAAAATTAAATTTTTCCTCTCAACGTTTAAATATTATAATTGATTGTTTATTGTTATGGCGATAATATAGCTTTCTTTAATTGATGTGAAATGGAAGCTAATAATTAAATATACGGAATTTTAAAATATTTAAAGAGATACTTACTGCAAATAAAATACTTTGAAAATAATTGTGAACTAAATAATGCTGATTAGCAGGAATAAATATAATCCTTTTAATTTTAAAAGAAAATGAAAAATATATTGATATCAGGTCACTTAATATTATATAATAACTACGGATAATTATATTAACCAGACTTATATATTTTAATTAAATCATTTGTATAAAAAGGATCCAAATTAATTTAAGTTATATGATATGGTATAATAAAATTCTACCATTACGAATGTGTGAAACAAAAAATCAGGAAGAAAATGAATAAATCAAGAAACCTTTTTTTTCTATTGATTTGTATAACCTGTTGCTTCTTTCCTTATTCCCCAAACAACATATAAAATACCCTATTGACGGCAAACTAACTCCTGAGGCTTCCTAAGCACGTGCGAAGCGTCATATTTTCTCCTTGCCTCACTGAAGTTCTATTGTACAAGCAAATATTCCTTTCCTAGATTAGTATGATTTGCATTGTATTTGTCATCGAACAAAAAAATGAGGGAGTTATTATTTGTAATTTTGCATGTTGTATCGGAAGGAGTAGTGAGGTAGGGGTGGAGAGGGGGGGGGGGTATTCTAGCGTGACATCCTCCGGTGCAAGTAGAGAGAGAGAGAGAGAGTCACAGGTCTCCGGAAGGAACAATGCTTCTGTGGGCACAGTTCTTGCCTTCTACCCTTCCTCTTTCCCCTCCTACTTTCGGAAATAAAATTATCTTACAAATATTGTATTCCGATAAACTGTTTCTTCCATTTAGAATTATTGTATCGGTTCTAGGTGAGAGGATACATCTTGCATATGTCGGTAGTAGAGGTGGGAATTAATATTTATTGATTTAGTGAATATAACAGGAATTAGTTCGTCATTTAAAGTTGCTGGTTGTTTAAATACAGGATATAGATTTTCAATGGATTACGGAACTTGAAAAGATGTCAGTTCCTCAGCTTCATATTACTACTGCTTTTCATATTTATTGCGTTAGATACAAATAATTTATTAAAAACAATACCTATTAGTTAAAAATACTAGCCATTTAAAATAGTTTACTGTAGAGTTTGAATGACCTTCTTCATTTCAAATTGGAGAACTGAAAGAAATTTTCCGAAACAGCTTCACGAAAGTAATTTATTGTATTATATAAATTATTGCACTTACTCTGTAGTACAAAAATATAAATAATTATTCTGTCTTACATAATTCCTCGACGTCGCGTGAAATAGAATAGAAAAGAGAAAACGACTTCATACCTAATAAAAAAACTTTTATACGCCCGGAAGAAAATTAAATTTTAATGTAATGAATTTTATTTTTGCTTCTAATGGCAAATGTCTGTTTTGATTTAAAAGTCATTTCTACTTCTTGATGTCGTCGTAACTTTTAACTTGTTATTGTGATGTTTACGTCATTTCCTATTTTTGTAAGCAGGGTGGGAAGGTGGTACACAGGAGATTTATTCACCCGAATACTCCACCTTTTTTATTTCCCATGTGAGCTTTAAAAATAATAAAAAGGTAGATACTTTTTTGTTTCCTGCATCTGGTCAGTCTCTCCTCCCACCCTTCATCTCCTGGGAAAGAAAAAAGCGGAAGTAGCATTTGTTTTCTAAAAAAATGCCATGACGTACTTTTATCTAATGTTATTTTGGTGGAAGCTTAGAACGCAGTCTTCTTTTGTCACCTTGCACGCAAAAGTCTTTTGTATTTGGAATTTGACTGAGATATATGGAATATGATAGAAGTAGTCCCTCTCTTTTATTATTGTATATTAAAAAGTTATCATACGATCATCAGTTGTATAGCACGAAATGGACTTTTTTCTGTTTTGTTCCAGTTTAAGAGTTGTGTAATATTATAGAAGGTCTACTTTCTATAAGGATAGAGGAGGAAAAGCTCATTATTGTAGGTTTCCTGTCCACTTATTTGTTGGAGGTAGTTAATGTTTCTACATAAAAATATGAACTGAAAGAAACAGACTCTCTTAATTGCGTGCTATTGTGTGATAATCGAGTATTATCTTTTTAAAGCGTTATTTAGCTTATAATGAGAATATATACATATCTTTTATTTAGAAGACGAGCAGGAAGCAGATCTTTATGCCTTTACGCCACCTGTTATTATACACAGATCCGGGGGTATACTCGTATGTTTTATATATAGATCTATCTGAGGTCTACTCTGTAGCATATGACAATTCTGTAGGTCAGGTTGGCGAACACAATTGAAAATCAGAGTCAAGATAATCTTCATTAATTATATAATATTTAAGACAATTTATTTATAATGATTATGTAATAACTATACGCCGTATAAAGAAACTCTCAATGCAATGAAAATGCAAACTATCAAAGAACCTATCATTTATACTTTATCTTTACTTACATCATCTGACCCAACAGTCCATCAGAAACATATATATCAAAACATACAAACTCTAATAAATAATAAATCACACATCAACTTTCATAAAGAAGAACACAAATTGACATTTCTTCATCTTTTGTATCAATTTACTGAAAGGAAGGAAATGGTTAAAGATGATTTAAAGTGAAGAGGTCTCATCTATGATATATATACTCATGATAGAAGAAAAACAATTGGTCCTAATCTCTTTCATGATAACTTCCCAGTTGTAGTAACAGCACTTCTGTTCTAACAAGGAAGTAATCTGGACGAATATAAGAGAAGAGACGTAGATTAGTTTAGAGGAGTTACAAGGTTTCATATGGAAGAAAAAGGGGGGGTTATATTAAGCTTTGAGGACGGGCTCATGCTGCTCTGTTATATATTATAGAGACAATCTTCAAACGAAAGGGTTTTATTATTTCCACTGCTCAAAGAATATTCAAACTAATGACTATTGTTTTTGTACTCATTCTGTTTTTCATCTTCTTTCCTATATGATTGTAGAAATGAAAACGATGTCGCCAAATTACAAATGTTGAAAGTTGATATCAACCGCAGTATATATTTTTCCTTTCGTTTTACCACGATGAAATTAATTCAATCAGTTTATAATTATACATGCGAAGCACCTACCATAAGGATAGAGAATAAAAAATAGATATATACATTTTTACTCACTGCATCACGTTAAACAAACATTATTTCAATGGCATACATTTATTTTCAGATTTTTCCCTGTCGATGATGTTCAAAGGGAGGGAGGCAGAGGGGAGGGGAATGATTCTTTCTATTTTTTCCTACTTTTTTTATTCTAGTTTAGAATGAACAAATGGTATTTTTTGTTTCTTTTCTGCCCTAATTTATTAATATTTATGTGTTTGTGGAGTTTGTCTATCCTAACACTTGTTTGGTTATCGTAAGGTACAGAATTCGGTCGAGAGTGTAAAGTCTCATTAGTTGAGATTTCTGCTGTATTAGGAGATCTTATTTTCCCCGCGTATGTATATATATATAAAACATTTATTGGAAAAACCAAATGTATGTTTTGCTTTGTTATTTCAAGAATAGTGATTTATAAAACAATACGTTAAATATGCGACAGATTCGTCTCCTTTAGTATAATAAAGTTATTAACGTTAAGGTTCTTTATGAGATTATGACGCGAAAGGTGTACAGCACATTCAGAAAATGTATTCAGTGATAATGAAAATAATACTTCTTGATATTTCTAAATTTATTTATTCCGTATATATGGAATTTAAAGAAATATAGATAGTGTTTTAGAGCAGATGGAATTATTTTCTAAAGTATGAACTTATACGTATTAGTATAATTATGAAAAATTTATATTTATTTATCCTTAGTTACTCAAGTAAAAATTGTAAATGAAATTTTTATTTCATTAAGCTCAATAATATTATTTATGAGGATAAATTGTTATTGAATTTAAAAACAGCTGCTGGTTTCGAATATAAAGAAAAAAACAATACTATATTTAAAATTTCATAGAATAAGCAATCTAAAGTAACGCACACTTTTTATTCCCAGTAATTATTTTCACGTGTATAAAAAGAAAGCAATAAAATATAACCACAGCTGCTGCGTATACTTTTCAAAATAGCACAGCAACAGTTTTACTTTCCAGTTGGACGTATGGTATTTCTAAACCTCCTCACAAATATTCGCCATAATATAAAAAATCTTGCAATATACTGAATCGAAAAGCGGAACGAAAATAAAGAAAATCAACTTGCCCGAAAACAGGATCAACCTGCTCGTGGTCGTTTTTCTTCTGAAAATTTTCTTTTCCAAGCACGCGTCTCCATCTTCCTCATTTTTGTTCCGTTTTTTGTATTAAACAACGGAAATGCCTGTTTTCCGGTTTTCAAGTAAAGTACGTTACAATATCCGACTTAAGAAATTGTCATGCATATCTACATGCGAGCGGTCACAAGAAAGGTATACCAATAAAAAAAAGTGTCCGTTAAGCCTTAGGCATATGCCACCTGTCCATACATTTAGGTTTGTGGGCTAATATGAACTGCATAGTATTTAGATTGGATGTTAAAATGAAAGAACATTTGGTGGATAGGAAATGTGATATATCTTCACTGCTTCGCGATTTATCGCCCCCCCTCTCTCTCTCTCTTCCCCATCGCCATTCCCCCTTCTATTTTTTTCTTTATTGGAAAGGTTATACTTATATAGGATATATCGATTTGATTATTATTTCATTCATAAAGGTATCAAATTTTAATGTGATGAATTAATAATTAATATATTCAATTTTGAGGAAAATAAAATAATAAAATATTTGGACTGATCTTAAGTTAAGATGAATGAATTGACTGTCGGGATTTTTTTACGAAGGGTGTTATATTTTTTTCATTATTAGGTTTTGTATGTTAGTTCAGATATTAAATATGGTAATATAGAATTTGTACATTTTTACAAATTATTTCTACTTTTTAATTGACATTAAAGAACAGGAAGATTATGACTTAGTCAAATGTTTTTGTATTCAGAAATCATCAATATACTGTTCAAATGAAACTTTCTCGATATACTTATAAACTGAAGAGAAAAATCAGTCTATTATTATTATAACTTTTTTCAGAAAACTTCTTGAAATGTGAATGAAAACAATATCTCTATTATCATCCTTTTTCATTCCATGTAACAGGTAATTTATCTTTCAATAATTTAACACTTTGAAACGAAGTTTCCTTCCTTCTTTTCTTCTCGTTTTCGTACTTTTTCAATACTTTTAATCAGTGCGAAAGATTCCTCTTTTTAGCGAAACAATACACTTTGCAATCTCAATGTTCTCGTAGAAGTACAGGTAATTACAGGAACTTGAAATAGTTAGAAAAGAATACAGGACTCAAAGGGATTCTTCGTTATTGTAATATTGGAAACTTTGTCCATGTTACAAGTTCTATTCATTTACGTTTTCTTTCTCTTTTTTCAATTTCCCCCATCGATTTTGAAAGAATATATAGCGAAAAAGAAGACTTATTACATTTTAAATCGCGACATTGTTTTTACAAATATATTACGAAAAAAATTATATACGGATGAATATAAATTAAATGAAGAATCAATATAAGGTTACTTGAAACCATTGCATAATACGCTTACTTATTTTCGTAGTAAGTCGTATTTGAATTTCAAACAAATATATTTATTATTGTTTTAGTATTTTCTTCTGCGAAATAAAAGTGTGGCTATTTTGGATACTATATAATTTTGCGAATAATAATGAATGAAATATACTTCTCGGTAAAATAAAATGGTAAAATAAAATAATACTGGAGAATTAGACTTAAATAAACATTATCAGAATTAAAATGAAGTATACGTACTCTGCACCATTATTTATAAATACTATTAATTGATTCAACAGTTTGTTCAATTCCCGAACAGTGAACTAATAACGGTTCATTTAATAAAAAAGAAATTTTGGAATATTTTACTAAACTCCATTCCAAAATAATAACTAAAAACAACTTATTACTAATCGATATTTATATTGAATATAAATATTTATACAAACAATTTCATTCTTTTTGAAGGGTGAAATTTGATATGTTTAAATGAAATAATTATTACCTTTATATTACCATATCAATACCAACTTCGAAGCAGTGTCATTCCACCTATTTTGAATAAACAAAGGTGTATTGTGTAATAATAATAATAATACCTCTTTTTATCAGATGTTAAGGAAGGCACATATATAGTTCATCGAACGATTAAAAATTAAAATTAGTATAACAAATTATTTAAAGTTTAATGAATTTTTCCATAAGATCACTGAACTTTTTTTTTTGCAATATTGTACGACAGTGTACTGCATATATTGAGTAAAGTATAGCGTCATTTTGAACCAGTTTTAAAGGTCTGGAAGCAACGCTACTGCAACTAAAAGATCCCCCTATTCTTGAAAGAATTGCTTCTATACAATCGACAATAAGTTTGGCGCACCTGGAATAGTGGCACGCTCCCCTCTCTCAGAGCAGAGCATTGAGGGATGAAGCGTGTGCTTGTTTTGGACAGGTGGTTCCAAGACCATACGCTTCGGGTTGCTAGATCTCGACGCATTTTTTGCGCCTCAACCTTTTATTTCGCCTTTTGTTCAATTTATTTTAGTACTTCTTAAATTATAATATGTACAAATCTTCATCGAGAATTATGCTTTATACAAGTGGTCAGCATCGTGTTTAGGTTCTTATTAATATTCATAAAGTTTTCTCTAGAGGTATTTGGCATTTCTGTTTGATCAGCTTCTAATATTTTTTATATTTTTGTTTGTTATTGGTGTAAATGTTCTTGTAAAGTGTATTTTATATTTTGAATTTAAAATTTAAAATATTTATTTCTACATCTGAAAGAAATTATTCAGAAGTAAATTATTCTAAAATATGTAAGATAGTATTTAGAGAATTTTTGAGAACATTTTCTTAATACTTCATTTGATGCAAATAATGTTTTATATCATACATATATCAAAATATTAATTGAAGACGTAAATAGTAACGATAATAATTATGAAATATTTACATTTTGATAAAAGTATACTCAAAATTATTCTTTACAAAATTTGTTTTACACATTAATAAAACGATAATATAAAATAAAATTTCTGCAAATGTAATTAAAATTTGCAAACTCTCAAAATTTCTTTCTCTTTTTTCTTTTAGTTGAGGGGGTGATGTTCTATTGGTGATTTTGGGCCATCAGTGAAGTAAACCCCAAGAAACTGGTGCATTTGTTGATTTGTTTTTCGAGTGCAACTTCCGAAATCCTCGTGTAAGTTGCATTTTCTCTCCCGTCCCCCCCTGGCCCACCTTTTCTCTCGCTCTCAGAAATCCACGTTTTTATTCCCCCCTCCTTCCTTGGCGTATCTTGTAGTGTGAACAGCCAATCAGAACGAGCTCTTCCCTTATGATGTCATCGGAAGAGGAGGCCGAAGTGCTGTTGTTTGGCTCCGGCCCTGGTAGTAGTGGTAGTAACTCCGCTAACCTAGGAAAGAACAAGGCGAAGAGAACTCGTCAGAGAGTTGATGCGGGTCAACCGAGAAACAGTTATGCAGCGGCCCTCTCTGGGTATTGTTCATTACGTGGAAATAATAGTGGTGGAAGTGTTCCGACGACGAATAATTCTATAATTGGACAACATTCGTCGCAGTATCACCATCATTTGTTAAACGGTGGTGGAAGTGGTCACTTAGCAAATTATAACAGTGCGAACAATAGTGCAGTGTACCCTGGAAATAATAATAATAATTTTTACACGCAGCAACAGTCGCACGGTATATTCGGTGTTACGGCAACGAGTAATAATAACGTCGTGCCTAATCAACAACAACAAAGTCAACAAACACAACAGCAGCAGCAAACGTCTAATAGTGGAAATAAAATGCTGACTGACTTTATATCACGACAAATGAAACTCGAGTGTGATTATAGAGACGATGATTTAGTGTCAGAAGCTAAATTAAATGGTGGTGCTTCTATGCACTTCGAATCTTTAGCAAATCATCAACTCGTTCCACCATTTAATACAACAAACGGTTTAACATCGCCAGTGAATAACAATCCTTATAACAATCAATCTCCTTATCAACAGAACTGTATCCCAATTTCATTGGGATCAAATTCCAGTGCAACTGTGGTCAATAACGTATCGAGTAGTTCGCCGCCAACGTCGTTATCCACGCCGACGAGAAGGAATTTAACAGAAGACGTGGATACTGTAAATCTTCTGAGGGACATTTTACAACAAGGTAACAATAACAGATCGGGTAGTAATTGTAATAGTAAAGACTCGCCGAGTGAAAATACAAATTTTACTAGTCAACAACACAACAGTCCGTTACCTGAAATTAAGCCTTCTACGCCTCCTAATAATCCTTGTTCGACGCCTGTTACGTCGGCAGCAAATACAACATTGCCTTCTTCACCAAATAATAACAACAATAACAACATTAATCTACAACAATCAGCAAGTGGATTAACATTGAAGATGGTTAAATCTCCTGCATGTAATAATAACGATACATGCAGTGATAAGGATTCTGACAGTGGAAGAGAATCAGCTGGTGGGGTAAGCAGAAGTAAATTACAACAATCACTTAGAGCTGCAATAAATGGTCTTACGAATGATGTAAAACAAGAACCCCTTCTAGAAAATTTAGAAGAAGATGATTCTGAACAACGACCAAAATCAGGAAATAGTGGAAGTCAACAACAAGGAAATGATGAACCTATGATGAATGGAAGTAATAGTTCCGACGCAGATAGATCGCCGTCGCCTTCACAAGATCATAGTTCTGTTCCTGGATCACCACTTGGTCGAGGGGATGATAGTCAATCAAATGCAAGAGATAATGCCGAATTAAAAAGAGCGAGAGTTGAAAATATTGTTAGTTTTATGAGATCGAGTCCGTCTTTACCCACACAAGTCAATGGTTGTAAAAAGAGAAAATTATACCATCCACAACAACATGACAGCGTACGATATTCGACGTTAACGTCACTCGACGACGAAGAAGAAGACGACGATGAAGAGGAACTTAGTTTACCAACGCCACTCACAGCATCTGTACATCAATTAAATCTTAGAAAAATGCAAGATTTAGAAACAGCTGATGCATTGAAAAGTCAACTGAGAAGTATGCAACAACAATTAGCAGCCATGCAAGAGAAGTATGTTCAGTTGTATAACCGAGTAGGAGCAGTTAGTACCGATTCACTCGATGCAGCGATAAATGAAGAGTCAAATGATTTAGATGTTGATATGCCATCGTCATCACAACCAAATTCAACGGGAAATAATGCAACAAATCCAGCATCAACAGCAACACCATCCCAAGTACCATCCTCTTCCCAACAACAATCTGACCTAGAAATAAAACCTTCATTACTTCCATCACTTTTACCACAACAATTAGCAACTCCTCATAATATTCCCACATCTCAACAACATCCTTTAATTTCACAACAACATTCCTCAGGTCCTCATTCATCTATTCCTTCTCATCCTCATATACCTCATGTACCTCACCCTCACCACCACCTTGGTGCTGGTTTCACAGGGATTGGTGGACCTCTACATAGAAATCCTGCTCCTCATGGACCAACACAAAATCAACAACATTCTTCAATCAAAGAGAAAATGCTCGTTGGACCAACATCACCTCCTAAATCAGGACAACTTCCAAATCTCCCTCATCATCCACATAATCATCCACAACATCATAGTCAACATCATCCGCAAATGACGTTAAACAACGGTCTGGGTCCAGCTGGTACTGATGCAAATGACGCCAATTTCTATCTCGATCTCACGAGAAGATTACTGCAAGAACAAGATGCAAGACTATTGAAAGATGCTGAAGCGAAAGCAACTGAACTTTCGGAGAAATTAGCTTTCCTACGCGGAGCCCCACTTACTGGTGCTGATTTAGAGGGCCTTGCGGAAGTGTTAAAAGCTGAAATTTCAAATTCTTTGGCCATTGTTGTTGATTCAATTGTTGCAAGATTTCTCCACCAAAGAAGAATGATGGGCAAACACGTACAAGATGCAGAACAACTCAATAAAGATCTTTTAGCAGCATCTCAGTTGCTTGATAGAAAATCTCCGAGGACGAAAGTTATCGATCGTGGTAATCGAGTAAACGGAAGTGCTTTTGGTCCCTCTTCCGGTTTAGGAATGGGCACTAATCAACCGCCTCAACCACCACAACAAGGAATATCAGGAGAAATTGGATTACCTGCAAATACAGAAAGAAATCAAGGTCCATCTAACATGAATGTGAATAACGGAAGCAGTATATCCCTGAGAAATCAACTCAATAGCCTTCCTACAATATATCCCACATCAAAACCACTTTACTCCAATAGTCTAATGGGAATGTCGGCAAGTCATTTAAATCATCCGTCATTGAACGTAAATAGAGAAAACCCCATTCGGGAAGGAGATAGACCTTGCGGTACTGGTAACCAGCAACCACCAACACAGCAGCAGCAGCATCCCTCACAACATACCCCACCAGGATACCACGATAGAGAAGGGCTCCCTGAACAAAACGAAGCACTTAGTCTTGTTGTAACACCAAAGAAGAAACGCCATAAAGTCACAGATACAAGAATAACGCCTCGAACAGTTAGCAGATTACTGGGACAAGATAACGATCTCCCTAAATATCCTTCACTTGGGTCGGGGGGTTTACCACAAAATTCAAGAGATTCACCGTCTCCACGTCCCTACGCACCTCCCCCTCCTCCATTACTTCCTGTAAGTTTACCCACTTCAGTTGCAATACCAAATCCATCGCTTCAAGATTCGCAGATTTTTTCTCCGTATGGAAATTTCTACGGGCAGCATCGGCCAAGTATGGGAACAACGGGTACAATATCTCCTCCTATGGTAGACCGTGGTAGAGAAAATGAATCCCCACCAATGACAAGTCATCCACATTCCATGCTTCATCCTGCATTGTTAGCTGCAAGTACACCTGATTATATGCATATGAGAGGTGGTGATACAGGAGATAGGAATTCAGACTGCAATTCAGGAGAAGGCACACCCTACGATGGAATGCAGCCTACTATATCCTTTTTTGCACGGTATAAATACCATTTATTTATTTTATTTCATCAGAAAAATCACTTGTCATTTTTTTAATCTAAGTTTTAATATTAAATTTTGCTTAAATTTCTTTTTTATACTAAAAATACAAGTTTTTTTAAAGTAACATTAAAATCACAATTTGTCACTATTTATTTAGCACACTACGATTTTAAATTCCTTCTTGAGTCAATTTAATGCTAAAAATACAAATCTTTATAAAAATAACATTAAAATGACAGTCTTATCATTAATAGCAAATCATTTACTTAGAAATTGCATGACGAAAATAGCGTATGTATTGAACAAAGGTCTGAGTCATTAACATATATTGTTTAACTAAATAGTAAATAATATTATCTATAATATTTTAAGTAATGAAATCAACTGATTTGAAACAAAATTTATTTTTTAAAAGTTTCGCTTCACTAATGTTTATTTCAAACAACTCCGCAATTTTATTTATTGACACAAACATTATTAGTCGTAAGCAAACATTCTTTGATTAAAAGGAGCGATAATGTTGCAGAATATCATAATGGAAGTCTAAGTAGGCGGTCTTAAGTATCATTAGACTTTTTATATGCAGCAGAATATTATAATAGGTAGACCACATCACTTCTTTCATTATTTATTTTTTCCTCTATTCGTAGAACACATTATCGGAGCGTCTGCTATTAAGACAATGGTCTTTGTTTTTTCATATACGCTTATCTAATATTGCAGATAATATAAATCTTTCGTGTAGAAAACGTTTTATGTATATTTAGATTGAACTGAAAGAAAACTCACACTTGTCCTTCTACGTACAAGTGGGAACGAACAATAGTCTGTAGAAAGCAAAAAAAATATAAAAAATAAACAAGTGGATTTTCCTGATGAATAAAACAATATCTAGAGCACATTCGCAACTGCCTTATTTTTATTTTTAATAAGGCGGTAGAGCGCAAAGGTGGTTTGTATGGATATGTTTTAATAGAGTCTTTTTTAATGCCCTCGTTACGTTTTAGTAACGAAATTTTGTCCTTATTGTTCAAATTAATTAACTTAATGACTTTATAAGAGGTCAGCGTAAATTATTTCAGGAAAGAAAATATATAAAGGTCCAGTAAAATAAATTTTTACCATATGTTTGAAATATTAATTTTTTACATTACTTTCAACTTTAAATTTTCGTCAGAGATTTAATCATCCATGATTTCAGTCAGTAATAAAAAAACAATTATTTCAGCATTACAAACATTTATCAGAAAAATATAAATTGTAATAATAAAAATCTAATCTCAGAATAATCTACTAAACCAGCTTTACTGCACCTTCTAAATATATTTTCGCACCATATAATTTGAAAATATTTGTTTCCAGGCATTTAAACAAAACCCCTCCTCTTTTGCAGAAAATATACTCATACAATCTATCTATTTACTAATGTAACCCATGTCTAAAATACTATATAATTAAATTTAGTGGCTGTGATGAAAATTCCTTAACTCCCCTGCACTCTTCCACGTTAACACCGATGCACCTGAGAAAAGCCAAGCTTATGTTCTTCTGGGTGAGGTACCCATCTTCTGCAATTCTCAAGATGTACTTTCCAGACATCAAATTCAACAAAAACAATACAGCGCAGTTGGTCAAATGGTTTTCTAACTTCAGGTAAGAGAAAAAATTATTTGCCCGTTGATTTTTTGTGTCTGTGTTTCTTTGAGGCGAAACAATGTTGTGTACAATTTACTGATACAGTTCTCATGTTATTTTCACAATATTTCAGTAACTTGATAGAGTTTACGTACATTTCATTCATAATATATTTTTTCGAACTGTTATTATTTTCCTCATTCTCGAAAAACTTTTTTCCCTTCTGCGACCTCGATTTACTTAGCAATTAATTAATTAATGGATTATAATCGACAAACGTTTAAAGAAATGGTCATTATCTGGTGGCCTTTTAAAAAAATACTTGATTTCGAATCTGCATAATATCGCTTATCTGTCATTCATTTATCTTGTCTTTTAACTTTCTAAACATATGTACATTAGATTGTATGTAGAGTATTCCATTTGATAAAATACATAGATCATAATCTTGTAATTTTAAATATTTACTTTCAACATAAAAAGGTTATGTGTATGCTTGTCTTGGGAAACTTTTCCATTCTTTGATTGATTAGCGTGACGCCTGACAAGGATATACAGCAGAACAAAACTCTTTGATGTCTTCTGCTTTTTAGCGTGTGTACTGTGTGCAAATCATCTATTGCAATCAAATTTGCAAAAAGAATTCTTTGTGCTCTTTCAGTCATTTAGAGAAGAACGCCTTTCACTCATGTTCCCTCCCCCCACTCCATTTTACTAATAAAGTCAAATTACATTAATTTATTCTCAAAGTTCTTTTTAAAATTATTGTTTGGAAGTATTTGCTTTATAGTTTACTTAAGAAGGTACTAATTAAGGATGTATAAAGAAGATGCTTAATAATTATTCTTAAAAGACTTTCTTGTATTAAAGAAAAAGCTTAAAAATATAGCTGGAATGAAAAGGTTATTTTAATATGATCACTTACATTATACTAATTCCTACTTCATCAAAGCAAGTTTTCTTTACTTCTTTAAAAATTCCTTCGACAATTTTCATTTCTTGAATTTTTCTTTTTTTTTCAAAAGAAAAGGACGGAGCACTTCTTATATATACGTTTTAATATATATCGACAAGTCAAGTCCTTTAATTGTGCGTTGTTAATTAGTCCCTTCTAATTAAAACAGTTTTCTAATTTCAAACATAGCTAATAAACGCCATACTTCCAAACTTCAAAGACTCAAAGCTTGTAAAATTCCTTTATAGATAAAAGTTAAAAAGGACTTTTAAGTCGGAAAATATTCTATAAAAATAGAGAATGTAAGATTTAGTTGAGAAAACAAAAAAAAATTAGAGATGAAGAGAGTTTCCGTGGTGATTTTAAGAAGCATTTCACATTACTTGTTTCAATTAAGAGTTATTTACAGTCCACGAAAAGATGAAAGGAATTCTCCTCTGTTTATAGTTGCAAGGATTTTTCTCAAACTTTAAATTGCTTCAAAAGAGAACATTTTTGTTTTCAAAGTAACTAGAAACGAAGTCTTATAAACAATTATTTGCAGTAAGTAACATTTGATACCTTAACTTATATGTTTTATACAAATGGAATACTTAGATGTTATCTGTTTCATTTAAAACGGAATGTAAAGACTTCTTTGAAAACTTTGTGTTTATGTATATAAATCTTGTCTTGCTTTATAAATGCAATCATTTTGATCTCTATATTCTTATGAAGCAAATTCAATACATGAATATGTTGATATGTTGCTTTTGCTTCTGAAGGTTTTTGATGATAATAAACTCTGCAGAAGTTCAATAACTTGGGCGTATTGTTGTCGGCTTTATTTACTGAGGTTTGTCAGGGAAACATTCAGCAGTAGAAATAGTAATGATTATCATAAACAAATACACGTAAAATAACGATACGCAGACTTTTGGATTTTTTTTATATTTCAACAGATGTTAGCATAGTTTTTTTTACAACGTATAACAATATCGGACAAAAGCATCATAAAAGCATTGACGCGTGCTAACTTTAAAAAGCGAGATTATTACATTATCTGTAATATCAAGTGCAAAACAAATAATAGTTTTTACGATTTATATATGCTTTTTATTATTTTGAAACAATAAGGTTTTATACCAGATACAGCAGATATTTGTATTTTTTAAAAATCGAAATATGACTTACGGATTTTATAATTTATATGGATAATCAAAACTAACTATATAAATTATGCTGAAAAACTACTATTAAAATTAAACTTAGACATTCCACTTCAGCATATTAAGGAAAATAAGAAATACTGTTTTCCACTTTCTTGGAGAAAACTCGATATATCCTTCGTAGTATGCAACCATTCAAACATCTTCCAGTATTGGAGAGAGAGAGAAAACCTCGCGTTTGCTTGAGTCATTTGGTACCATAAAGAAAGCAGTCATCTAATAGCTAAAAGTAATTTTGTGGTACGTGTGAAAGGAAAATGGGTACTTTTTCTTTCGGTTTCTATTTTCGTAATGTTAGTATGACCCCCACTGTGCTTGTTGACATCTTTACGAACTTCCTTCATCTTAAGTCCCCACCTACTGTTTTTTCCTTTTAGTTTGATTGCAATAGTCTACAATTTAATACTGACCTCTGCAAACCACGGGGGTAAATTACCCCTTACTGGATTATTAATAGTGTACTCCCTACTTTTAATTCCACTGATACATTAAATGTCTTATTTCTCTTTTGATGGAAAAGAAAGAAAAAGACGTCTTGGGAGAATTACTTTCATAAAAGGGAGAACGTTGAATTAATTAAAAGAACTGCTTTCGGAGGTCTCTTGCTGTTTTTCAGGTTAATTTTTTTTATCATTATTTCCTATGAGAAATCAAGCTCGGTATGTAGTGTCATAGTTTGATAGTGATTTTTGTATTTTGTTTTACGAGTAGTTTTTATATTAACATCACTGTTTTCTTACTTCAAAACATGTAGTTTTGCTCTCACAATAATATTTATCTTAATGTTTGACTTTCTGAAACTTCATCACATTTTATATTATTGTTAAATACTGAGCTTCCTCCAGAAGCTCATTTAAAAATAAAGAATTTAACTACCACAGTGATTCGAAACATGCTAAAAAATTTACAGAGATTAAATACCAGTTTAAACAAATTAAAGTGTAAAGATCATTCCCTCTTTTCACTCTAAAA
Source organism: Campodea plusiochaeta (assembly GCA_034698565.1). NCBI lineage: Eukaryota > Metazoa > Arthropoda > Diplura > Rhabdura > Campodeidae > Campodea > Campodea plusiochaeta. Next base: position 26,137 of record JAQIWE010000099.1, read on the forward strand.
TATTATTTTTCTAGAACAGATCCACTTCGGACAGTGATAGTGGTGGAAACGGTATTTTTTCCTCGTTCCAAACTAGTACAGTAAACACTATCACATACAATTAAAATTTAATAACAAAATTATGCAAGAGTCACAAACATATAAATAACCATTTTTATGAATATCATTACTTTGAATACAAATAGATTTTGAATTCGGTTAAGGATCTTGAAAAAAATAATCGAATTTGTAGCTTGAGTTTGAGACATACCATGAGAGAGACACAGAGAGAGAGACAGCAGGAAAAAAATAGATCCATGATAATTATTTATAGGAGGAATATTGTGGAAGGGCGTGGAGGAGGGGGGTATGTGGGGGGAGGAGGGGGGGGTGGGTACAGAGGGATAGGGTTGAACGAATCGCATCCTCACGCGTTAATTACCAAAAGGGGACTAATGAGCTGCTTCCTAGTAAATGAGAGAGTTTTGGATGAATGTGTATGGGTATGGGGAAGTTATGCTGTGTAAGCGGAACTCATTTTTTTCATAGATCACTCTTTTCTATTTAAATATATTACTTGCACTATTTTTAATGTGCTTTCTAAGAAGGTAGCTTATCAAGTAAAGGTGTTCGAGATATTGTTCACGTATATGTAAAAAATTAAGGATAAAGTAACAGGCTGTCAAATATAAATTCTTGTTATTTTCAATTACTTTGTGTGAGGCTCTCAAGATCAGTACATCACAGATAAGGGGCTAGGTTTTTTTTAGTTCTCAGAGTATAAACATAGATGTGAAGTATACATTTTTAAATTTTGTAATTTTAAATTATATATCTTCCTTCTCATATTTCGACATTTTTAATTGACCCTACTAAAATTATTAGCATAAATGGCCTTATCTTACTTAGGGGGTCAGGTGTTCGTGTTCGTGAAAATGTATTTAGAAACTACAAAACAAAATAAGTAACACTTTTATTTTATTTTTCCTAAAAAAATACGCTGCAAATTTGAAATAAATATGTATTATACATTCTTTAAAAATTCTATAGATTATAGTAATTTATTTCATCTTAACTTTAATCCATATATGTCTTCTATATATATGTATAGTCGCATTTATATATAACTGTGTCATGCGAACATGTACAATCCAATAGAATAATTTATGCATTACAATAGTTGAAGGCAATGAATTTGCAGAAGTTATGTCTTGTGAATTCTTTATTAACTGCTGACATTATGTTATGAACTTTGATCTCTTAAATTAACATGCTGTGAATTCAGAGATAATGTATGGCCAACAGTGTTCTTAAAGCTCAGCAATTTACAAGCAACTGATTTAACGTGATGACTTAATGTTTAAATTGTGGTTGCAATTTAGAGTCATTGTCCACTTGACCCTATTTGCACCCCTTGTTTTTATCTGTAGGATAATAATACACTTTCTTGTCGTCCATTTCATTTCTTGTTTATAACTGTTTGTGCTTATTACAATCTCTCAACTGATTTTAACGAAATTATTTTTAACGTTGATATACTCGTGTATTTTTTTAGTGATGGTTATTATTAATGGCACGTATAGTATGTAATCAAAGTTAATTACAGTTCATGTTTGTACATTAACATTTATCTTCTTTTGATTTCACGTAAGATAGTATTACAACGCACTATTATCTATACAACGTTGATAAAGTATACGCAAACTGTTTATATTAACAGTATAACGGCCTTTTATGTATTGTTATGAAAATGAATTGAGTAATCTAACTTTTCTTACTAAGGTTATAAATAAATGTTATTCATTGCAAAGTGTGACTTTTAATATGAGAAATTCTATCTTTGGATTATGTTCAATATAATAATATTCAAATTTATTACTTTATCCTACAATATTATTTTAATTATTTATATTTCAGTAACTTTAACGAAAATCAAACAGAATACATGATTTGCTTTATTGTAAATAGCATAATGATGTAACAATAAATTTCCTTTTATGCTGAACTGTACAAACAACTGAAATTTATAAAAGTGTTATTTTCAAATGCCAAAAACCCATTCCTAATTTTTCTATTTTGACTTTCCAGGGAATTCTATTACATCCAAATGGAGAAATATGCTCGTCAATTTTTGAGCGAAGGTGGGAAGAACTCTGATGAAATTCACGTAACACTGGAATCAGAAATCTACCGAGTGCTCAATCTCCATTATAATCGTAACAATCACATTGAGGTGAGTGAAATTTCACACTACTATACCTAAAGTATCATTAGAGTCATCTTACTACAAATGAAGGATAATAAAAGCAAGAGTAATCTTATTCTTGGAAATAATAGGAATGCTTTTCGGTCAAATGGTTGTTATTAGGATACAGTCTGGAATAACTTATGAGGTGTCGGATTGTTAGTGGGATTTCCTTTTTTTTTTTCGCTTTGTATAGTTAATGGTGTTACTAAAGTATAGGAATAGTTTATGGTGTCATTATCGTGTATTACTTTATTTATGTCGGTTGGTTAAGGGGGAATGAGTATAATAAAGCTTGGAACACCAAAGACCGATCATATTTAAGTATCTTCACGTCATAAAGTCAGTTTCGGTTTGTTATTCTTGTAGATTGGTGTAAAATTACTCGATTATATAATATATTCGTGTATATTGTGTAATACAAAAGAAAATGATTTGAAAATCTTGCTTTTATTGAATTTTGAAATAAGATGAAGCCAAATAATTAATCTGAATTTTCTCAATGAAATGTTTTTTCTATGCCATGCAGGACATATTTTCCGTAAGTTTTGGGTTGTCATACTAACAGAAAAATGCTTAAAAGTAATAAATCATTATAATTACACTGGCATATCATTTATTTGAAATAATTCCATATTTTCGTAGCAGTAAGTAAGCTACTACAAAGTTAACAATCTAATTTTACAAACAGGATGCTTATTCATATTCTGTTACTGTCTGATATTTATTTTTGGTCTGTCATCATTGAATTTTCTCGATCAAAAATGCCGATTGCATAAAATGTTGGTTAGTAAAAAAAGAAAAACTGGACAAACTCTGAGGTATGGCAACCCTATAATTCTGCTCGTTATTCTTACTTTTATAGTTGTCTATTTCATTTACATTACAAGTAGATTTAATACATGTTAATAATAATTATATCGTGACATTCTTGTTATATATCTGTAAAATTTGTGGAAACATTTCTTAGGAAAATCATTAGTATCCTGAAAAGTGGACGACCCATCGTGAACGATAGTGAATTTGGTTGTCAGGATACAGGTTTACAGCTCGAATAAAAAAAGTTAAAGTAAAAGCTTTTAGAATGCAAATGAACAATTGTTCTCATTATTACTATAATATTTAATATTCAATTATTTATTCTAGTAACTTACAACAATTTGCATAATTGAATAACTTTAAAAGTATGAGAGATTGGAACAAGTAACATTGTATATTATGAAACATCGAAATTATATCGATAGTCATTGGCACATTGAACAATATTTACTAAGAGAATTTATGTACAGTAGTATTGTAATCCAGATATACTTTCAGTTCATTAATTCATCAGCTGGTATACATAGGAACGTATACAGATATAACCAGTGGGGAACCAAAAATCAAAACATACAACCTAATCTTAAAACTAATTGAATATTGAAATTAATTTGTTGAGTAAGATTTTGATCTTGAGTGTTTGTAGAATATTATTCCCCCGCAGCATCTCTTTTGCATGTCCTTCAAAATGGCGGTGAGGGTGGAGCTGTACACTTGCGTTGGAAATGAAAGGAAAGAGGAGGTGGGAGGAGAGGGGGAAATGAGGGGGAGAGATAGAAGACATGGAGGGGTTGGGTGGGTGGGTGGAAAAGAGAGGGGGGATACGGACGCAATGCTGTCCAGCTTGGTTGGCGACCGCTGCATCTGCTAACTGTGGGAGAGAGAGAGAGAGAGAGAGGACGTCAATACTGTGTGTAGAAGAGAAGAGAAGAGAGAGAGAGGAAAATCCCCCTCCAGCAGCTTTCCCTTGCAAAACTCTCAACTTTCCTCTCCCCTCTTCACTTCAACCCTTTTTTCGCCCCACCCTTTTCATATATTCGCCATCTTGTGATGAACATTTTACCTCAGTTTTAGAGATTTTACTTAACTTACTTCTCTCTTTTAAAAAACGATGGATTAAACAAAGTAAAAGTTGAATCAAATAGAGAAAAATGTTTATTTCACTTCTTTCTGAGATTAGCTCCAAGAGAGTTTATTCAAATACTTAGCAAATGTTTCGCGGAGATTAAGAAAATTCGCAAATGATGTTCATGTTTATTTGCTTTAGTCTAACTAGCAGCTGAAAAGTATTTCTTGCTTTATATATTTTTTATTTCACTTGTTTCTGAATATTTTACATATTTTTATTGCAGTTCTATAATAATAGTAATAAAAACAGAAAGCTTTCATTGGCGAACATATTCGCAGATGTATGTTTCGCGAAGGACAAAAAGTGCAATCATCAACACATTAAATTCTAGGTTATTTATCATTTACTAAGAGAAAAAAATCGTTTATATTGTTTCATTATTCTATTTATAGTAGAGCATTTTCCATTTTCCCCCAGTCTTTGTGAAAAGTAAAATCGCAACATCGCTCGGCGGAGTACTTTTTGCATGATGGTATGTTTTTCAATATTGCAACTAAGCATGGGTATTTTGTTCTGCTGGCGTTGAAAATTTGTAGGATGGGAAGATTAAGGGGGAAAGGGAGAATAGAAGGGGGAAATAGAAAGAGGGGGAGATGAAAATGTTACTCAATGTGCCAATGACCTTCGTTCCGTCAGACGCATTTGATTGAACGTTACAGAAATATTCACACAACACTCGTACTATACTCATAATTAAGTTACTAACTGTACAGAGCACTCGTAATGTGAAAAGTGTTGTACATAGGCAACCCACTCATCATTATTTTGCATTTGTTTTCCAGGTTCCCCAGAATTTTCGATCAGTGGTTGAAGCTACACTTCGAGAATTCTTCAAGGCTGTTCAAGCAGGAAAGGATACAGAACAATCTTGGAAGAAGAGCATATACAAAATCATTTCTCGTATGGATGATCCCGTACCGGAATACTTCAAGTCGCCCAATTTCCTTGAACAATTAGAATAACATTTAGGAGACGCCGAAAACAATTTTTAGACCTTTTTTAATGTTGTATTTCGCTATAAATAGGAGATGAATTTGATACCAAATTTTAGGAAACTGAATAGTCATTCACTATAGTCGAGGCATTATTGTAAATGCCGTCTTCAAAATGACAAATTTGCTTAGGTAATAAGGTACGAATTGTATATTTAAGGCGCAAATTTTCTTACAATGGGTATTTTTTACACATGAAAATAGTTGGTCAGCTGGCCTGGTTGTACAATATACTCTTTGTTCAACTTAATTGGATTGTAATTAACTTGAAGAAAGAGTTTTGAAGGGAATGTTTTAGGAAAGGACAGGAGATCTGGACCTACTTCTGTCCTTTCCTTATCTATCAAAGTCCCTTGAATTAAAAATATAAAAAATCTCAACTATAAGTGAAGAACGATTCCTATAGGAGAATAAGAACAAAATTGTTTTTATTAAAATATTCGTCTATGGTACAAAGATTTTTAGAGAAAAATTTCAATTAATTTATTTGAAGAAAGACTTTTTCTTCCTGTTCATGTTTTTACTCTGGATATAAAAAGATATATTTCTTTTGAAAAGTACTTTATGTGTACAATATTTTATATATTTTTCAATGATTGAATGGTAATATAGAGGGGACTTTGTCACATATATATTTTCCCTTTTTAAATTTAGAAGCCATGTTGACCTGCCAGCAGGTAAAATTGAGTGATATGATGTTCAATATGTCAAAATATGTTATAACCGTTGATTTTTGGACACTTGTGCAAGTGTTTTTATGAAAAACTTTCCCTATTACGCCCCCCGCCCCCTTTACAAATGAAAACACTCCCAAATCAAGCAGCAACTATGGAACTGAAAGACTGCAGATAAGTGTGTTTATTTGTGTGTGATTCAACCTCGTTAACCAGAACATTCTTTACAAATGTCGGTTAATCATTTGCGAAATATATTATCCCAGAAGATTCTTCAAGAATAAGGCTGCCCAAAAATGAAACATATAGAAGACTTTTGTGATCGACAGAAGCTTCGCGAAATAATATTACCCGATTTGTGACGACGAAATGAGTGAACGGTGTGAATTTGTTTTTCTTTTTTGAAGATGGACACTCAGTTTCTTCAGCTAACATTACTGCACCATGAGTTTGCATCATAACTATATTGACCACAGATAATGTAAGTCGACCATTGAGAGTATACTAAAAATACGCAAGTCCTATGAGACTTTTTTTCAAAATGGATGATATTTCGAACTAGTAAAAAAGTTAACTAGATCGAAATTATAAACTTGGG